>NW_022045939.1:243032-262582 GCF_001654015.2 Drosophila navojoa
TTTTTTTTTTTTTTTTTTTTTTTTTTTTTTGTTGCTGTCCTTTTTTTTATACACTGCATATGGCTGCTGATAGCTACCTCCGACCTGCCACGCCCCTCTCATAATTGCTGCCATTGCAACAGTTGTCTCTGGCAACATTTTGGCCACACTAAGCACTCACTCAGCGAGCTCCTCCAGCGACTGCCGGACGGCCTGCGGCGCTGCTCGCTGCTCGTAACGCATTTCCATAAGCCCAGCCCGAGAGTAATGTAAATATAGCAGCTGAACCTGAGACTTCAGGCCTTGGCACATTTATCAAACTGTAAATGTACCTAAATATTTCTCCTGCCGACTCTCTGCTCAGCTCTCGTCTTTAAAAGTAATGCGCGCCGCACCACGTGACAAAGTTGTGCAAATGTCAAAATCCAGGCCCCCGCCTTCGACTCCGAGTCTCATACTCGCTCATTCGCTCGCTTGCTGGGTCGACCTTTATAATCTGGTCGAGCCGCGACGCACGCTGCATAATAATAAAGAGGCAAAGTCAAAGCTTCAGACAGCAGCAGCGATTTGAGAAACAATAAAACAAAGAGCCAAGGCACCGGCCTCGACCCCACAGAGGCCCCCAGACAGAGCCTACGTGGGAGGGAGTCAGCAGCAAACGGCAGAAGGCAAAAGGCAAAAGGCATTGCATACTTTATGGCTCTTCCTTTCAGCTTGTCGCCGGGCGCCTAAACATTTTGTGCCTTCTGGAATTATGCAGAGTATGTGGCGCTTGTCTTTTAGTTTCTTAAAGAGAGATAGCACGATAGATGGATGGGTTGCCGGAAACGGCTTCTGCTCGCAGAGTGCGGGCCGTATTCATGCCCGTGTAAGTTCTGCGGGCCTGAGGTGAGCTCTACACAGATTTGATGAAAGTTTTTATTGTGCTGCTTGTCGTGATTGATTTGTCTTTCTATTGGAATTTCACCTGAGTGTCAGACACACAAAATGCATGTCGCATAACTACCTAAACAAAAGAGCCAAAGGCTGTGCATGAAAAGTTTGCTCAAATTGAAATTCCTGACACTCTGGATGGCTGACGTTTTAATTAATTGCACTGTTGATCTATGCTTTACATGTGAGGTGAGCTCTGTCGATAGACAATAAATGGTTAAGAAGGTGAAAACTAAATATTGGCAGAGATATTTAGAAAATCGTATAGCATCCAGTTCGAGTTCTTGAAAATCTGAGCAATGTATAAGCAATAAATATGCAGAGAAACCTTTGAACATTATTGAATAAAAACAGTTTAAGGATATTCGACTAACATTTCTTAATTTGGCCTATTAGTAATTCCGTTTCTTATATCATTGAATTTTTATCACATAAAAGCTCAAGCCAAATTGTTTAAGCAACAGAGACACGACAAGCGCCAAATTCGTATCTCATTTGAATGCCTAACAATTTGTCAGGCATTTCAACAAATTGCTTGCTTCTTTCAGCTGCTAAAAACTTTGCTTCAAGCATTCGTAGTACAAACTGCAACAATATGGCAACGCTATTTGCCAGCCGATATTTCTTTCAGCAGTTCTCCTTATCTGTCTTTCTTTGAACGCTGCTTTATTCAGTGGCGCAAAGTATCTATGCGCCTTGGTGTACATGTTGAATGCTTTTGGCAGAGTGTTGCCAGACTGTCTGCAAGTAATTTCAGCTATTTATCAAGCTATGACAATGCAAAATTGAAAGCTGGCTCTAAAATGCCATCACATTTCCAGCTCTTCCAAATCTCGCTCAGAAACCCTAGCAGTTGTTGTTGCCTCTGGTTGTTAGTGTTGTTGTTGTTGTTGTTGTTGAGCGCACTTAAAGGCGACTCCAGCCAGACGGACAGAACACAACTACCACTCCCACTCTCTAATTGCCCGGGGACTTGGCTACCTTTGTTGGCTGCTACCAGCGACCAGCTAGCTGTTAGCTGTTAGCCGTTGACTGTTTGGCTATTTCTTGCATTGTTTTTGCTGCTTTAAGTGTTGCTTGTTTACCTTGGTGCGCTTTTAGCCATTTCTGGCTGGCGGCGGGCTGCCCTTGTGTGGGCGTGTAAGTGCCTGGGCAAGCCCTTTGTACGTACTTTGAAAAAGGGTATTTTATTATTTCCACATAATGTGCAAAGCTTTTAAGCACACATTTGCGATATGTGTGAGTGTAAATAAATACTTGTATGCTATATTTATATGTGTGCTATACCATAAAGAAGTCAGCTACTATTTATAGTCTGCCTAATATATCCTTATAATTATAGCAACTGTCGACAGTTGAAAATAGGAATCCAGCTACTCAACGTACCACTTGAAGAAATCGATATTACAATGCCTTTTTCTTTCTATTGGTCATCAGCTTCTGCCGACATAATCCTAGAATATTTTGATATTTATTACATAAACTTACAAATTCATCATCAAATATGTCGTAACTATTTTTGAGAAATTTTTCCAGCCTAGGTAACAATTCTGCTCTGTCTGATCTGCTTCAGTCACTATATTATATATTCATTTGTTGATAAAGTTGATGCCATAGCAACAAGCGCTAATATTCATAATTTTTGGATTTATTTAATCCGCCTATCATTTGGCATCTCGAGCAAATCTTTTGCTCCACAAACTTATAAATAACATAAATTAAACAAAACATCGCTCCGAGCCGTAGCAGAAAAAAGTAACTCAGGAAAAATGAAACTTTGATGCGAACCAAAAGTTTTTCTCTTCATCAGCATCATCAATATATGTATATGTATGTGTGTATATCTATGTATTGGTTGTGTATAAACTCGATATAATTTCTGTCAAAAGTTGAAACTAATAAAAGTCTGCACAGAGAGAAAAAATAAAGAAGGAAAACATGGCTCGAGCCTCTTAATGCTAATAATAATAAAAGTTTTTTCAAACTGTTGGCCAAAGTTTTTGCATTGTCTCGCTGAGTGAGTGGGGAGCGAAAGAGACGGCTGGTAAATCAAGCAGCACTCTGTGCTGTTTACACTGTGCTACACGGAATATATATATATATATAATATATACATATATCATAAATATTATGACAAGCTCAATAAAATATCAAAGCCAGCTTACAGAGGCCTTTACGTGCGTAAAATGAAAGACAAAAGCAAAATCCAGGGGTGAGCGCAGATGGATGGAGAAGAAAAAGAAGAAGGGGGCGTGGATGTTCTTGCCAATTTGGCAAGTGTCTGCACAGTTTATGAAATTGCCAGGTTGTCTACAAGATCTTGCTGTCTCCGAGTACAGCCGAAGCAATCATAAATTGCACGAGAGACCTAGTCAAAGGACAGGACAAAAGAAAAGGAGCGGCAACAGGGCGCGGCGTGCAGGACACGTGTGCTGCGTCTCATAAAGTTTGCGGCATTTTAAGCCGTAGCCCGGCTTACTTAGTAATCCCGCATAGAGAAATAATGAATGTAGCCCTGGCCCAAGATGTCTTTGTATAAAAAAAGAAGAAAACACAAGCAGATAGATAGATGCTCAGATACATATAGATAGATTGCTAGGTAGGCTCTGTATTTGTGTATGTATGTATGTGTATGTGTGCGGTAAATCCCCATTTAATAGAACAGGCGTGAGCTTGAAATTTGTGCAAAAATATGCTGCGGCTTATAAAATGCTGCCAGCCGACCGCAAACTCAAATAGTTTTAGGCCACCCGGCCCCGCCCCGCCCCGCACCAAACTTGCCCCCTCCTTTGGCAACCGCAGTGAAGTCAACTTTGCTGTCCTTAAGGCAACTTGAGCTACCAGCTCCGCCTCCTGCTCCTGCTCCTGCTCCTGCTAGCTTGGCCGCCTGTTCTGTGGCAAGTGCTGACATTTTTTGGCCGCACTTTACATTATGCCCGGAGCAAAAACTAATTATATTAAAATGTCATTTAAAATTTTCGTGTGTTGGCAACGGTCAGAAATAGTTGTCTCTGTGTGTTGGTTAACAACACTAAAGTGTGCAGTGTGTATATGTATGTGTGTGTGTGTTCAATTTTGGGTCCATTTAACGCTGAATCTGCCAAGTCCACTTTTCGTGCCAACTGAGCTTTGAACTAGTTTCTCAGAATTGCAAGAAATGTATGTTGATGAACTGCACAAAAGTTACATCTTGGCAGCAGAAGACGAAGTGGGTGAGAGTTACTTTTGAATTTAGATTTTAAGAATATTAAATTGTACATGTAAATATTGTGGTGAAAAGGACAACGCTGCATAATGCATAGATACATTGAATAATATTCCATATGAGTCTATTATGTCTCAAAACAAGTTAAGAGCTATCGACTGTTGTAGGCAAACGACTAGATGGTATTCAAATTATTTTGATTTGAGTCGTGCAAGTAACCAAAGAATGAATAGCAAATCAGTGTATATCTGTTTCGATTATAGAATTTAACCATCAACATGAGAGTATCCAAGGGATACTTGAAATATTTTGAGATTGTCAGATAAGTTTGTAATTAAAACTTAATACGGAATACCTCAACAAATCCCTTAACCCAGCTCTGGCCAAGCTGTTGTATAATTAATGATCAATTTATAGTCGGATGCACAAAGTCAACCAGCTCCGTTCCATTTTGGGCCCCCGTTCTATAAGGCTTCTATTGACTTGCAGATTGCTGCTGTTTCAAATTGGCATTTGTTATGCTCGACAGTTGACAGCTGATTGAGAGATCTGTAAAATGGGACGTAGCTCGACTTAATGGCTTACCTTTTTATCGGTTCATTTAGCCGAAATGCCAAATGTGAAGGGTCACTGGGCATGGGAACGGGCCTGGGACATGGAACGGGTAGGAGCATGGGCATAGGAAGTCAGGAGCGCAGCTGTCTGGGCCCCAATATATAGAATCGTACTTTAAGAGGAGCTTAGTTGCTTAAAGTGAAAGTGAGCTTGGAATGGAACAAGTTGGAGGAGTCCAGCTGCGGTCACACTTTTAATTTTGATTAATGATTGTCTGAGAGGAATATGCCCACATCATTTATATGCCTGTCGCTCTGTCCTGTCCTGTCCTAAAACTTTGGGCCCGGGCTCCAAATTCATCGATCGATTTGCTGATTTGATGAATTGTTTAATGGGATTTCGCTGACACTTTTTCGCTTCCTGAGACAATTTGCAAATGAGACCTGAGCCGCCCTGCTCACTGCACTTGTGCTGCGAATCTTTGACATAGTCGCAGCCATCTCATCGCCAGCTTGTTGTGCAATTTAATTAAAATTGTACATTGCATAGTTGCAGTCGGCCATGGGATATAATCACGGGCGCCTTTTGTTCCGGGGCGAGCATCGCAGCTTGTTCTCAACTTGCGTAAAGTTTATTTTTATTACCCTTTGAAGTAACATTAAAATTTAGCTGCTCGACGCTGGCTATAAAAACCCCTGGCGTAAAACTATGCTGCACTTTATATTTTATTTGCAGAGTTTTACAGAAAACGGAACCAGAGCCAGAGCCAGCATCAGAGTCGGAGCCGGAGCTAAGGCGTTCTGTTTCTTAGACTCAGCAGATTTAGCAATTCTATGCCAAAGTTGGTGCATTAAAAATACACAACGCGCGGCTGCTGAGCGAAAAGGGGGTCACAGATAGTCGGAGCGAGGGCTGAGCATGGGGGCGGGGCATTTCAACAGAGTTGCAATTTGCTGGGGCAAGTGTTGGATAACAGCAAATGCAATGAATCGTTAAATTTAGCATCGTATTTCAATGCGATTCAGTAAAACGAAATGTGCTGCTGCTGCTGCTGTTGCTGACAGGTGAATTGCAGCTGTCAGTCAGCAAATGGGGAGAGAGGGAGGGCTGTGGATGTGGATGTGGAGCAATGGGGCTTCTAGCGAGGCAAAGGATATTCCTCTGATGCTTCATTTCGTTCATATCTTGTTCGTAGCTAGTTTTTGCTGGCAAATGATTTGTCCTCAACACACACACACTCACACACAAAGTTTGGCAACATCAGCAGCAAACCCAAAACCCAGCAGCCCCCACTTCAGCCCCTGCCAGTACCCCCTTTCACAATAACCCTTAAATGTTGAAATTTTTGCAGAAACTTCTGCCCGCACTTTGCACTTATTAAAAACTCGTACAGATGAAATAGAAAAACCTTGTTAGCAAGTGGTTGATGAAGGAGACGGCCGGGAAAGCGGCAAGCGGCAAGCGGATGCGGGAGACGGGAAACGGGGGACGGAAGGCGGCCATAAATTGCCAGGCCAGGCATTTGGAGGCCTAACTTGCTCGAACTAGGGTTAGGGCCATAAAAAGCAGCTGCATACTTTACGGCGCTGAGCATATGCTGATTTTATATGCTCTCGGATCCCCCTCCTGCGCCTCCTGCGGCCCTACCTTAGCCTCAGCCCATGCCTTGTGCCACACGGGGTCAATTTTTATGAGCATTTTGGCATATTGAAAAACAAGGCCAAAACTTATGGGCATATTTGAACAATGTTTCAAAAGCAGAGGCTGCACTTGGTAGGGGTTGCGCAAGAGGGCTTTTTGTCTATTAGCACTGCCAGTCAGTTCAATTGAGAGCGAACGTTAAGTGGATGAACGTTGCCAAATTTAGATATTCACAGAGCTTGGCATAAGGTAGAAATATACTGAATAAATTCTAGTTGATTTTGCAGTGTTCTTAAAGCTTTGTAAAGAAGAAGAATATTCATATATATAGAGGGAGCATTATAGATAAAGTTGAAAATAAATGTCTATAGCAAGGGTATGTGTGTTTGTTTTAAACAACTGGAACAAGATTGGCTTTCACATCACCCTTCCATTTTTCAGTTATTAAGCTACGTCCATGGTCTGTTAAAACGATTTCCGCATACATTTTCAAAAAATCAATTCGATTTTTATATGTAAAAAATATATATATGTACAAATATATATTTTATTTCTTATTTTTTCGCGTTATAGTAAAAATGTTGGTATTAATTTCCATATAAATTGCCCGTTCGCCAGTGTTACTAATCCCATTTCTCTGAATGTGTGTGCATGTGTGTGTATGCATCTATAACTGTGCATTTGAAACGTTGAAATCAATTTGCACATATCAACAACGAAATTGTTTGCTCTATGAAGCTCCGCCTATACCTCTCCCCCATTCTCCCTCTCTCTCTCACTCACGCACTCTCTTAGTCTCACTGTCTCGTTCCCATTTAATCCCCAGCGCCAGTCAAACGTGCGAAATGAAAAATCAGCAGAGGGAGAGGGACAGGATGATGTGGTCTGGGGGTTGGGGTTGTGCTGCAGACTTGGCTGTAGTTTAAACTGTAAAGCCCGCAATCCGTACACAAACCAATCCAATTCAGCGGGATCTCGCACTGGGTGGTATCTTCTATGCCATCTGCGAATTTCATTATGTATGCCTTTAATCTTTGTAACGGATCCTCCACGCCTCCACGCCCCATCCCCCGAAGCAAATATAATTAAATTTATTTAAATTTTTAGTCGAATCCAAGCAACAAGCAAAAATGTTCGCAAAAACCGCAAATACACCGAAATCCCAGTTTTATGGCTATAATGACACGATTTTTATGACTCGTCACGGCAGATACTCTATCGCCTTCTCTGTCTGCACTTCTCGCCATTCCTTTCCCACTCTCAGCACGCAATCAAATTGTTAAAGCAAACATAAAACTTTACAAATGCGCGCTGCGAAGGCGTCGCTGCAAAAAAATAAAGAAGATATATATCTATATGTATATATATACATATATATAACGAAGAAAAAATCGCTGTAAATTTGCTTTGCCATCTTGAGCTTGAGCATTGATTTAGTGGAAGGGGAGAGGAGTGAAGCAGGGAGGGTGGGAGGTGGGAGGAGTGAGCGAAAAGAGCTCTGGCTGCGGATGCTGTAGCTCATTACAGCCACAAACCAATATGCTTATTGCTGCTCGGGCTATAAAAACTGTTAACGTAAGCGTAAAATGCTTTCAAGTGCTTCGCAAATCCAGCAACGCTTCGCGGTCTAAGAGAATGAGGCGACGACACACATAAAGGCAACCAGAGGGAGAGCAAGAGACAGCGAGTGCGAGTGAGAGAGATCGCATGAGAAAACTCCATTGGGCGTTTCATAATGAGCAATAGGAAATTTAGTTGCACTGAAAATTGTTCCTGGAAATGTTTTTCATACGAATCGAAATTTAAATTCAAATTCAAGTGAACTATAAATGAAATATGAAAAATCAAACTGACTACTATTTAATAAAATGTGATACGATACGTAAATAGAGTACGATACTCACAGATATTCAACTTATTTATTTATTCAACTTATAAAAGCAATTAGTGTTGAAGAATTTTAGGTAGAAGAAATTGGGATGGCATGCTTAATCATATGATAGACCATCAATTGCCTTGCTTCCATTGACGATATAAAATATATACATTCGCTGAGAAGGACAACAAAAATACTAACCATCTCACCAACGCAAGTTAAAATGTGGGAGTTTTAGGCACTTTAATGCCAGCAAAAGGCTTCTTTTCTAAATCGGGTGCAACTGTTAATGAGAAAGACGTGATTGTTCTTAATTTTTCACTTTTTTGCATTATGGCATTATACAACACTTAAAAAGCAATTAAAAAAATAGATATTTGATCAATCAATCGATTAGTTTGTCGATTAATAAAAATAAAATATCGTTTTGCTTAAATTAATAATATGATTCAATAATCGATCAATAACTCATATTTGTCATCGCTAAGAAGAGATGTTTTGGCGTTGCTTTCAAGCACTATTCACTTATGGTTCACTAAAATTTAGTGAATGCACTTTGAATACACCCTCTTTGCCTTTCGAAACTCGACTAAAGTGCGCAGGCACTCAGATTAGCAATCGAGTTAATTTGGTGACCACACTTTGAGCTTTCAAAGTGTCACATTTGAAATAATTTTGCGAGTTTCGTGAAATTCGAGGTAGACATGCGAAATTGGCCTGGCCAACAGCTTTTCTGACTGTGAGCTCGACTGTGGTTTGCCATACATACACACATACATTGCAGTGTGTGGACTCTTCTCCTCCTTTTTAATTTTCCTGCTTTCTGGCTGGTGTGTGGCGTGTGTGCTTAGTATATGTAGTCGTATTTTCCACATGCAAAACTCTGGCCGGCAAGTTGTCGAGGCAAAAGTTTAACACAAACTTGCCAAATGATACCAAGTATTCGTAACAACACGAACATCAACAACAACAACTACAACAAGAGCAACAACAATGCTGGCAGCTGGCTCAATGGCAGCGCATTACCCAGCAAATGGTCTGCATGTTTTTGGCTGTGAACGCCTTGTGGCAAACTTTAAATTATTTACAATTCTTGTACATTATACAAAGTCCTCAGATTCGTGTCCACGACAACAATGCAGTTCACTCACACACTTTAGGTCTCTTTCTCACTCTCTCCCGCTTTCTTTCACTCTGTTATTATTTCTCTATCTCAGCGGCAAATATTATTTCTACATTCTTATATTTATTTATATATTTACTTATCCAACCTGCGGCATTTGCTTTCGCTTGTTGCCGTCTACCGCCTGGTCGTCAAGTTTACAACAGACTTTCAAAATCTGATCACAGAAAGCCAAAAAAGTTTTAATGCCCCACTCAGAGTCCAGAAAAAGAAAGAAAGAGAGAGAGAGAGGGCGAGAGAGAATGTCTCTTGTATATCTAAATCCCTTCAATAAAATTTACTTCTTTGAATATTTCCATGAATTCCTTAAAATTATTAACTTATTTATTGAATTTGTATTTCAATATTTTGTATATACATACATATATTCAACTGGAGCTGTGCTTTAGTTGGAGTTATTAAAAAAAAAAAAAATTGACTTAATTTAAAAATATGTACTTCGAGTTTGTTATGCAATCTGCAGAATGAATATGTTTCAATAATTATTTAGAAAGTTTTAAGTTTTTTAACTACTTTGTGTGTTTAAATAAAATATTTCTATGTATACAAACCAAAGCTATGTATTTAAGTATCTGTTAGACATTTTTGTCTAATTTTAAGTCTAAAACTATTTAACAACTTGAAGACAGTATAACATTTATGTCAATACATATAATAATGATTATAATAATGATAATGATAATAAGAATAATAACAATAATAATAAACACGTTAAAAATAAAATATAAAGAGCTAAGAAAAAAAAAAAAACAAAACAAACTTCGACTCGTTTCGCCGCGCTAAATGAATCGTTAATATTAAACTCCACATCAAATTTCCAGATGCAAATTTTTCGGATTTTCCTTATATACAATATCTGACACGTAAGTTTTATGTGCTGCAGCACAGTTCAGAAGTTCAGATAATACAAGAGTAATTCACTTATAAATTTATATTTATGTAAGAGAATTTAACATTTAAGTTAAGTAAAATGCATAAATCGAATTGATATGTTGGGCAAACTGCTTTACAGGACAATTGCAGGGGCTGCGTCGATGGGGCAGGGGGAGGAGCTGCACAAACGATGCACATGACAATATTATTGCTGCTTGTTTAACGTTTCGTGATTTTTGCCAGATTTTTAATGCCACACGCAGAGGCAGAGGCAGCGGCAGCGGCAAGCTGTGCCTGGTTCCTGTTTGTATCTCTTGCTATGTGTGCAGCACGTACGCAGTTATTTCTCTCTCTATCTATCTCTATACCTCTGTCTCGTTCTTTCGGCTTCTTTCTGTCACAAACAACATGCGTCGTTGTATTGACAGCATATTGTGACAAATATGTAAAAAAGAAAGATTGTGTGCAAAACACACAAGCGCAGAAATAAATCGAATTCGCTGCTAAAGCAAAAGGCAAAGGGCTTTAAAAAAAGAGAAGGAGCACGAGAAACAAAAACAAAACAGCAACACAAAAAAACGATATAGCAACAGTTGCTGTTGTGAGGACAACAATTACAGCATATCTGCCCTGATATGGCAAAAAGCTTCGTTTTATTTAAATGCACTTCTTTCACTGGCTGTTCCGTATTGTCAGCCGTATTGCATTTTTATCACGATTGCCGTTTTCCTCGTTTAAGAAATGACTCACATACAAGGATATATAAATGATATATGCTTTGCTTTCATGAAATATTTTTCATCGTTTAACTCAGCTCACAGCTGTGAGTTCTATCAGAGCAGACTATCACTATATTTCAACTAAACTTTCCTTAATTCCGTACCAATTTCGAATACTAACCATCCAGTATATGGATGCAGCGCATCGAATGTCAAGAAACTCCTTTGCCCCATTGAGCGAGCTCTTCATATTAATCCCAAGTAAATCGATACTCAATGCCACCTGCTGTTCTTTTGCACCTTCACAGATCCGCCGGAGATCATCAAGAAGCCGCAGAATCAGGGCGTGCGCGTTGGGGGCGTGGCCAGCTTCTACTGCGCGGCACGCGGGGATCCGCCACCCTCCATAGTGTGGCGCAAGAACGGCAAAAAAGTATCAGGTAAGTGGAGCGGCATTAGCCAACACTTGGGCCAGTCAATTGACTAATTCCGCATTCAACCGCTACCCAACACAGGCACTCAATCCCGTTACACGGTGCTGGAGCAACCGGGCGGCGTTTCCATACTGCGCATCGAGCCGGTGCGAGCGGGACGGGACGATGCACCATACGAATGCGTCGCCGAGAACGGCGTGGGCGACGCCGTATCCGCAGATGCAACTTTAACCATATATGAAGGTGAGTGCGACAAACCATCCGTATATATCCCTAATTGAAGCTGCAGAGCGCAAAGTTTTGGCGTAATGTAAGCAAAGTTCATACATTGATTTTGAATTAAAACTGGTTAAAGAACTTTACATGCTGTGGCATGATAGCTTCCCGGGATCGGGCAACGGGGGTGGGCTGGAGGACCTCTTCGCAAATCGAAGCCCCTTGCCAACTACACCCCTGGCAGGCATGCGGGCAGTGGGAGGGCCAACTGGCGCCACCCGCTCCAAACTTGTTTGCCAGCTTGTTTGTGTGGCTTAAATTACTTGCCAAAATTTACTTTTGCTTATTTACAACTGTGCAGAGGATAAAGTTTTTTGGCCTAAGCCTAATCAAGTCTGCACACAGAAGGGCGAGGAGGAGAGAGAGAGAGGGGCAGCTGCTCCTTTACTTACCCCGGCAATTGAACTAATTTGCTTAAACCGAGCGCCCGAAAAGTATTTATAATTTTACACTAAATTATAAACAGCTAAAAGTTTCGTTTTTGTATTGCTCTCTGCGCAAATCAATAACCAGAAGGAAGTGGAAGCAGTGGAGAGCGGTGGAGGCGGTTCATAACTTTTCGCTCCGACTCTGGTAAATTTTTAATGAGCTTTAAGCAGCCTGCGTCTAATTAAGTGTGCAGTAAAGCCATAAAAATTAATCGTTTTAACTGGAGAGTAACCAAACTTGAAAAGTTAAATTTGTATATAGATATATACACATATATACATATATACTCTAAAGGTATTATATCGATTGAGTTGTTGATTTATCGCTAAACTAATTTAGCAGCCATAAACTTGTATAATTTACTCCACACCAGAAATCAGCAAAAAGAGCTTGAAACTCTACTCAAATTTGATCAAACATCAACTTGTATTTATTGTGCATCGAGTAAAGTTTATCAAAGTTATGCTCAAGTTATAGTTGGGAGGCAAAATTTATGGAGTAGGCCGCATAAGTGGTATATAAATATATTTATTATGCTATAAACAGAGGGCGAGCTATAAAATTGGCCATGAATTTATTTGAATACCCAGAGTCATGGCGATATTTTGATCCAAGCGAGCAATTGCTGTGGTCTTTGAAATCCAAATTTTGTACACAGCAAAAATATAAAAGTTAGAGATCTACATATATAATAATAAAATAATAATAAAATAATAATAATAAAAGAACTAATCACAAATAAATTTCAAATATATAAAGACGAGAAGTAACCCATTTTCAGTTCTTGAAATAAAAGCAAAGGTTAATAAACAAAAAATCCAATATCCCCAGATTAAATCGAGATTTACTTAAAATAATCCCTAAAAATACTAGGGCTTCATTTCAATCAACTTAATTTAAAATTCCCTAAAATAACTTAAATATTGGCAAAATATTTGTGTACAGAAAAATGCTCGATATTATTATATATTTGGGCGATTGTTTATTATGGCCGTTGCTCGGCTGTTTTTCCGATATGGCAGCCATTTTGTAAACGGAAAATAATTATCAGGCAAGGTAGGTAAAAGGTGGAAATTTATGCACGTGGCGTATGAGTAATGTGCTGTACTTTATGGCGAGACTCTGCAACTTATAATTTACCACTGTCTACTGGTTGTTTGCGACTTGTTGTTTGTTGCTATTGTTGTTTATAGCGAGGCGAGAGATGTCGGTAGGGGTGCTCAGCCCGGAGCAGCACCGCAAAATGTGTGAAAATTGCAGAGGGCCGGGCCAGGTGCAAAGCATATTTTTGTTGATACACACTCTAGCGCCCACACAAACACTCGCACACACCGCTCTTTTGCATTTTTAGCTGTTAATTATGCCAGTTGATTATGCTTTGTGCGCCCTGGCGCCAGGTAATTGGTGTGCATTTGATTTGTGGTCGCTTGTAACGCTCCTTGATGGAGCCCCAAATCGTCTCCTCGTAGGGCTTGTGGCTTTAGCTGTTCGCAGTTGGCTTTTAGAGCCGGCCGTACGAAACGAGGGGAAGTAATTAGTGTAGTTTAGCGGGGACTACAAGCCTGCTGTTGGCGAAAGTTGGGATTAACACGCCGCTCGTTTGTCATGTGACCTGAACAGACAACACTTCAGTTTCTAAATTTTTAGTTATACAGAAACACACGAAAATCTATCATAATATATATACATACATAACATATATACAATATATCTCTTATTCTAGCATCTTACTCTGCTTTTGATGCGATGCAATTCGGTACGCTTATTGTCGCGAATATATCATCACAAAGTTTTCTCCTTTTTTCCGGCTGCTAGGGCCCGCATTTAGCATTGTGTATATCCATCATCTAGGTGTGCATATATAAATATATATCTCTGGGTGTGTGTGTGTGTGGAATAATGTATATATCTCGTATAACTCACCTGCAGCTGCACAAGCGCCAGCAGCCTTAACAATTAATTGCTTTATGTTGCCGTTGCAAAAGGATGCGGCATATTGTGATATTTACATCATCTTTATACACTAAAACAAAGGGCATAAGAGCTGTGCGGTGCAGCTTGCCGATGCAGAAGATAAATGGCTAAATGGTTACCTTCTTCTGGTTGACTTACTGTGGGCGAAACAGTTTATCTCTTGGCAATGTCAGCTGAAATTGCAGTATTTATTAAGGAGTACGAGAAGCCACAGTTCGGGAAGGAAGGTATATTAGCAGAAAATCAAATATATTTGAAATGATAACTTGTATTTTAAAGCAATTTTGTAATTTCCTAAAAACTAAATTTACGTAATATCCAAAAAATATTTTGCTCTTCATCATTCAGATACGTTAACTGTTATTTGTGAATATTATATTTATAACATGGCAAAAATGATTGATTAAAGGAATTGAAGCTACGCAATTAGTATATTCAATATATCGACGGGAATTAATCGATTAATTATTAATCAAAAGAAGTTCTTCATTAGTTTTTTTTTAGATTTGGTATTGTAAACAAATTCTTTAAAATATATTACTTTATTTATTCATTAAGTCTAGAATTGTGTTCCTCTTTTCGCGATTACTTTTTAAATAATCGATTAAGGTTTGAATTAATCGCAGTCCATTTTGCGATAAATATAAATCGCTAATGGATAAATCGCCAATGGCCAAATAATCGATTATTGTGTATCATATGGTTCAGCGTGATATATATGAATATATATGTATATAATATAATATACATTTATTTATTTATATTAGTTATAAAAAGTTTCATCGAAACTTCTTTAGATATTGTTTCTGGTTAGGCTATTTGTACGTCGACTTGCCTGACTCAACATGTTTTACTCACTGCACATTTCTTATTTCGCTTTCGCTCGTTGGGTTAAAGTTTTTGGTGTGATAAATCTCAATGTAAAAATTTGCAAGCACACAAACACACACACACACACATACAGTCGGCAGGCAGGCAAGCAGCAACGCGTTAAAATAAACGCGCCAATGCCAATAAAGGCACACTGACACGCCCACCAACGCCCATTCAGCCATGTGTGCAGACAAACTGAGCGAGCACGGGAGAAAGTGTGTGTGTGTGTGTGTGTGTGTGTGTGTGTGTATGTGTGAAGAGTTTCCAGATCCGGCTACTCGGTGCCAAGCACGTTTGAGCTTCACGTGGAAGCATTTTTAATCAAAATTCCCAACAGGCTAAAGCAGCGCGAGATCAAAAACACTTGCAGCGAGAAGTGTCTGTGTGTGTGTGTGAGTGTGTGGGAACAGGTGTATATGTGCGTGTGTGCGTATGTGCTGCTGCTCTTATTACAACTCACCACAAAGCCGCCATTGCCACCTTGTGAGCACACACACACACACGCACACACCGCTGGAGACGTCGGAGTTGTCGGATAGATTGCAACACCTGCAAATAACGTGACTCCGGCCTCGGCAGCTCGGCAATATCTCTGCCAGCCGCTGTGGGCGTGGCAGCTGCAGTAAATCCTTTGCCTTGCTATTTTATGCACTACTCGAAACACAAAAAACAATAAAAAATAAAAATAAAGAAGAAACTAAAACAAATACGCATATTATCTAAATATTGAGCCGAACGGCGAATATCCTGTAGACTACTAGTTGAAAGCTGGTAGGTAAATTAAGAGATTATTTGCTTGATCTGACCCAATAAGGATACCAGACCTCTCTTTATAAGATGTAATATTTGAGTACATTTTTAGTTTGATTCCAAGATTTCTCCTACTCGCTCTGTATTAGCATACTCTCTTTACGGCACACCTGTACAGGGTATATAGACAAAACCACCAAACCCACCAGCAACACTTACTGACGACGTTTTGCAATTTTTTGACATTCCGTTGCTTTTTTTTCATATTTAAAATTTTTTCTTTTGCACTTTATGCAAATATCGAAATAAAGATTAGTTTGCATATCGTTGCAGCGTGCACAGGATTTTTCGCAGCACTGCAGATAAATTTCGTTAGTGGGCGTGGCGCTGCCCTCGCACAGCTTGCGGGCGTAAGTCTGTGTGCGTATTTATATGAGAAACGTTTAACTAACTGGCGGCGCTTAGTCGCTGCGATTTAGTGCTAATGTGTAAGCGAGCAGTATCTTCCACTCTCAGCTCTTACACCTAGCCCCTCCTACGGGCACCGCCTTCTGCGCCCTTTCTCTTGTCTAGCGTGAAATTTACTGTTTACAATTTGTTGGCTGATTGCTTGCGCTTTGCTGAATTTATTGCATGCTATATTTATTTTTTCCCCTTCAGCCCAACGCCCTCCTTCCCCCCTCTATCTATATACTGCGTATTTATTATAACGCCAGCCGTGCTGCAATATTATATTTGTATTACTGCCATAAAAGCGAAATACAGCTTCGCAATATGTGCGAAAGGGACGCGCACTGCCACCTCTTCTGATTTGCCAGACAACACTTTTGACTTCAAATTTTAATTAAGTACATAAAATAATAGCTAAGACTTGATATAGGAAAGCCAGAGAGAAGCGACTGATGTTGCCCTTATAGCTGCTGAAATGTTTAAATGTCAAATGGGAAATGCTTTGTGGTCAGAAGATAGGATAAACTTATTAGTTTTTCAATTAACGTCGTTGGCAGACTTTTTACCCATATAATAATCTATTTAATAAATATATAAATACATTGCGGATCATTTTGATGGGCAACTCCTTACGGCATCTCGAAGAATCTATTCTTAAATAAATGAATAACTTTTTCACACTTTCTTATCTTCATTTCAAAGTTAATTTTTCATTCTGTTTCTTGCTTTAAAACGTTTTTTCTTTTAACACAATTTGTGAAGACTTATCAATTTGATTTCTTTTGAAATCTGGTCTATAAAACCGTCTAGACAGGCTCAAGCTCGACCATTGCTGGCTATAAATTGCATCATTTGCGGCAATCTGCGGCTTGGCCATAAAAGCCAAACAATTTGCTCTTAAATCTGCGTTCAAAGGCAGCACCATCAGAGCGCACCACAGCGCGCAACCACGCCCACCAGCAGCAATATGGCAAATAAATTTCATTAATTGCCAGCCAAAATAATAATAATACAATATGAAAAGCAAAGCAGGCGGACAGGCCGGCTTCGACGTCTTCCCTGAGATTCATTAATCTCACTTTATAGTAATAAGCGGCTTTGGTGGTTACGGTTAGGCTACGCTTGGGTATGGGTTTGGTGTGCTGCAGTCCCCCTCTCTCCCTCTCTCTGGGTGGGTCTAGGCTCGCAGCCATTAGTTGGGCTTGATTAAAAAGGCCGCTTGGACACGGCTGCTGTTTCTGCTCCGCTGTCCCTCTCTCTCCGCCACTCTCTCTCTCTCTCTCTCTCTCTCTCTCTCTCTCTCTCTCTCTCTGCATGTTTGCCCGGTGCACTTGTTGCCAAGTCAAACGGGCAAGTCGCTCAGTTAGGAGCCAAGCGAAAAACTTTATCCTTGGCATTTTCTGTGGACCGCCCGTTGCGATACTCGCTTGGTCACAGACAAACATTGACAATACACTGGGCGCGTTTAACTGGCCAACGAGCTGGCCAAATCCTGGTGCAGTACCCAGCTCCCATCTCCCAGGACCCGGGCCTGGTAGCCACTTGGCGCCGTTTGCCGTTTGCCGTTTGCGGGCTGCCCAAAAAGTCATATTAATAATGAAAATTGTACAGTAGCGAAAAGTTTAAATGGGAAATATTGCAGGCAAGTCGCTGCAGAGTCCAGCCCTGCAGCAATGCAGTCCTGGCCTAACGGAAAAGCGAGAGAGAGAGAGAGAGAGAGAGAGCAGAGGGGTTAGAGATTCTGTACAATGAAGTGTGTGTGCATGAAAGTTATTGGGCTTAGAGCGCTTTGCGCTCTTTTTGTATATATACATATATATGTATATATGATGTGGAGCAGGCCAGGTCAGGAGGGTACAGAAATGCCGTTAAACTTAAAGTAAAGCCCGCAACACGAAGTTAAACAAAGTTATGCTAATAATATAGATATATATGTGTGTGTATGCCCCTTTCGAGTCGAACAACATTATGATAACGGCCTGGAATTTGTTGCAAATTTGTTGCATGCACAGCACAATTTAAAGCTGACAGCCAGAAAAATGCTCAAAATAAAACTGAAAGCTCGCTGGGTTCAAGTGGTAAATGCTATGGACCTTAGCTAGAACTCCTGAAAGATTTAAATATTTATTCATTTATGCAAGGGCCCTGAATATTGCAGATATATGCCAGTCCCGGAGATTCTAAAAATATCGGTATAAGATTGATATGCGAAGCGATGTGCGCACTGAATATACCGACTAATGAAATAAATGCCAAATCTCGAGCTTTTATAACTTCTGAGATCGGTGCTATCAAACATACGAACAGACAGAAAGACCGACGGACGGGTCAAAAGTCAAGTTTCTGCCAGTGGTCAGGTGTAATAATAAAAGAATAAAAGGAACTGATATGTTTGGTGTTCATCGAGCGAATGCTTTATTGAATTCGAAAAGGCTTTGTCTTAGCCTAAATACATAAAGTTTACATAAAGAATTCCTAATCTTTATTCATATATTTTTTTTTTTTTGGTAAAAATATGTATTATTTTATTTAAACAGGCTTTCTACTACCTAGTTGGCAGCTTAACGAGTTGGACATAAAGGCACGATTATTTACAGTAGGACACTACAGAATTTACAATAACAATTAACATAAACATCAACAACAATAACAATTTACATAAATATCAGTAACAAATAGTTAATTAAATCACATTCAATTTTTTATAAAACATTATTCTATAGGAACCTCGCAGGGAGGTCCTGTGGATGGCACTTCCTCAGTCTTCTTTTCCTGGCTTCTTTGTTGAGCCTTCTCGCCAAAGGGTTTGGGTGGCCTTCAAGTCTTGCAAGGTAGCTAGCAGCTACCTTTTGCAATACGTCTCCAACTTTGGGGATCTTGAGATCTTTTTCAATGTCTCTGGTGCGCATGTACCAGGGAGCATTGCAAATTTGCCGGAGGATTTTCGCTTGCACAACTCTTATTTTGTTTAAGTTTGCTTTTGCCGCAATTCCATAAACTTGAAGCGCATATTTCCATATGGGACTGAGAATTGCTTTATAAATTGTCACTTTACTGTAAAGTGACAATTTATTGGACGGCTTTAGAAGCCATGCCATCTTAGCGCTTTTGGTCATTACAGACTTTTTAACCATCGTGGTGTGCATATTAAACGTAAGCCTTCTGTCTAACATTACGCCCAGATATTTGTGGCTTCTTTTGTGCGGTAGTGTTGAACCCAGCATTCTAATGGGACCACAGTTTTCACGCCTTGTTGCAAACGTAACATTTACGCATTTGCTCCCGTTAATCCCAATGTTCCATCTGCGGGCCCAGGCTTCAAAACTGCTCACATATTGCTGCAATGAGTCTGTAGCCTTGTTAATGCAGCTACTACTTAATAGTATGGCTGTATCATCAG
>NW_022045939.1:269805-290929 GCF_001654015.2 Drosophila navojoa
TTCAGGGGATCTCGTAGTCGAGCAGTCTCGACTAGAGCTTTCTTACTTGTCTTATCTATATTTTGATATACATATGTATGTATGTATATCTTCAAATCTCACATATACTCTTTAGTCAGCACTGGCTTATCTTCTTCCTCTTCTTTGCCCTGCATTCGCTTAGATTTCACTGACTTCTGTCTAATACCTTTGATCGCCTTTGCAACTGGATTTATCTATTAAGCACTCTAATGCGTTCATTCTTTTGAGAGATTAGCTTTATGTTGCCCCATTACCGAAATGCATATTCCGTAAATAAATGTTGTTCCTTTTGTTTCAAAATCAGCCAGCAGCACTCGGCTCCTTGAACACCGCCACAAAGCGAAAATTGTAAGCCACTCTTTCATTAAACCATATAGACTACTCAACGCCTAAGCTGCATTTGATTTGTATACCAAATTTAAGCACTCTGACACCGCGCGCTCGCCGCCCTTTATGGCATTTCACAACAATTATTTTTCACGGCTTAAGCCAGCTTTTAACTTTTTCAACACCCAGCCAACGGCAAACAGAAAAAAGCGAATTTACTTTTTCAAATGCCGCTAGAGTCTCTTTTACATTCAACTCGACCCGAGTCGAGAACGGCGCACAGTTTGAGTGCTCTACATTACCATACTTTCCCGATTATAACGGAGCCCAACTTATGGCAAGCGTTTTGCCCGGCCAACTGAGCAGTGGCAACAACAGCTGCAACAATAACAGCAACAACAACAGCTGCAACACCAACAACAGCGTATGGAACACAACGCAAGCCGCTTTAAAACCTTCCGCTCATTATAAAACGCAGTGCCGCACATCAACCTCAGCTGCCGCTGTTTCTCCTGCTGCTGTGGCATGCCTCGCAGTTGCCCCACAGCAGGCAGCTCTGTGGCATGCAGCCAGCCATCCAGCCAGCCAGCCAGCCAACCAGGCGGGGCAGCAGCCAACGTTTACCACACGTTGTGCTTTTCATATTTTTGTACAATGAACGCAGCTCTAGCCTTGAGCCAGCTGCAGTGCCCCGCCGCGCCCCCTCTCTGTGGCAACATGTGCAACTGTCGCTGGCAACCCGCTCTTCTCCGCTCTTTTCCCCTTCTCTGCCCTCTCGCTTCCTCCTCGACGCCATCTTTTGCTTACAATTAACCTCAAAAATGAGTTTCCATTAAAAATGCCCCACAGTCATCGATGTGTCCTAGCCGTGCGCTTACATGTATGTGTGTGTGTGGCACATACACTGTGCTAGCAACGGCTTCTTCTTCTTTGCATTCGCCCCTTCAGGGGTTCGTCTCGTGGCAACTTTACGACAACACCACGTGACGTATGTTGCAGCTGTCAGTTGTGTTTAATGTGCAGCCCGTCGCATGCCTTCTCTTTCTTCTGCTTCTTCTTCTTTTTGTTGTTGGCGCTGTTGCAGCAGTTGCTTTTCTTGTGAGTTTTTTGCCACTTCTCACTTTCAGTTTGTTGTAGCTTAAAACTGCAGTTTTCCCTCCAGCTAAAAAAATATATATATTGAGGAGTTGGGCCAGAACATTATCGAAATTGTTGTGAGCGAGTTTTAGATCAACTGCTAAGAGATAAAACTAGATGGGATCCACTTAACATCCTCTTCTTAATGTCCTGTCGCCGCTATAAAAGTTTTGTCGAGCATTGCTTATTGAATATGCTAAAAGAGAAGTTGCCATTAAACCAATTTTATGACATATTATATCCTTTAAATGAAATTGATTTTATTTAACATATGTATTATTCAAGGAATTCTCGACTCTCGCGAAGCATATACAAATATATACATATACAAATTTATATCGTACATTAAGAATTTATTCGTTTAGTGCAATATCTTTCTGCCTTGATGGAAACTAAGAACCCATTAAATTACTTGCTAGCTGGAGCAGCAACAATATATGAATTATTAGATTGTATGCCGTATCGAATATTCTGTCGTTCAAGAAAAATAATCTAAATAAGAAAAGCAGTGCATCTGATAATAGTAGATCTGTTATTTGATATATTTTGTAAGTTAGCTTCTTATTTTATTTTGTTCACTTAATGTTAGCTTAAATTCCGTCCAGTCGACCCCACTGCCTCGCCCCGCGCCTCCTCAGCTATGCAGCTATTCTGCTCCATAAACTCGTAAACGCAATCAAGTGCTTGTCCCTATATCATCGTCTACAGCAACCATCATTCTTAACATGAGTTTTTTGCTTTTCTCTCCCCACTTGAGTGTCCAGTTGCAGTTGATGGCGGGTCCTTTTTTACTGTTACTGCTGCTGTTGCTGCTGCTTTTTATGGTCCTATCTGTGTCTGTGTCTGTGGCTGTAGCTGTGGCTGGCATTAGATTAATAATGCCTCGACCTTAGCCTGAGCAAACAATTTAAATTTCTTTTGCCGTGGCAAAAACAATTAGACGCTCGATCACACTAATTGCTGTTGCATTAATCTATTGATTCTGCCCACACACACAGTCCACCCATTTACACACCCACACTCACATGCTCACAAACATAGAGTCACGCCCTTCTAAGGGGCGGACTCTTGACCATGTTAAATTGAATTTTAAATTAATAAACGTTGCGGTTGCATCAAGAATTACAAATTTATACGCGTCGTGCTTGGCTAGCACTCTTTGTTGCAATTTGTATTCGTTGTTGTTATTGTTGTTGTTCTCGGCCACGTTATTCTCGCTGGTTCCTGTCGTGTGCCTGCCATTGTGGCCAAATCTATGCACATTTTTTTAGCCGCTTGGCCTTCTGCTCGTGAGTCCCTTCCACTACGTCTTTATTATGTTGGCCTTTTTTGTAGCTACACCCCGCATGCTTTATATGTGTGATATATGCTAGACTAAGCAGTATCTATGCAGCTTGTTGCTGTTCAAGATACCCATATTCTTGATTAGGTATTTTAGTAATACAAATATTATATCTATGAATTTATATTTAATTTTCATGGTAAACATACTTTTATTTAATAGAATTTATTGAGAAAAGGTGCTATACAAAAACCGACCGTTAGATGGCGCGACTTAATTTATTTATGGCGCTAGCCAACTCACTTAACGTTAAATATCGTAACCACTGTAGTGCTATCGCACGAGATATGCTCCCTAATGAAGTAAATAAAAGCTATGTCGCATCAATACTTTAATTGATTCGTAATAAATGACCATTACCCAGTTTTTTTTTTTTTTTTTTTTTTTTTTTTTCATTTGGTGAATATTGTTGCTAATATTAAGCACATTTTAGCTATATTCTGTGCTCTGTGTAGGGTATCCCTAAGTTGCCCAAGCGCGAGTTGGGAGCATTGTTTAAGTTAATTCTTTTGTTGCATATAAATCTTGGTTTAGCCGAGCGACTCCGCTCCGCTCCGCTGCCCGTGCGCCACTCCCGCCAGTCTGGCAGTTTGCATTTTTCTTCAGTTTTATACATTTTTCTATCGCTTTCTTCTTTTCTTGCTCTATGTTTGTTCTTATTCTATTCTTTATTTTCTCTGTGCCGCTGTTGTGTCGTTTTGTTTAGCATGTTTTGCTTTTGTGGTTTTAATTCTATGTTCACTATAAATTGTTTCGCTGCATCGTATAGCTGGCGCCGTGTAACCGCCTGCATGTCCGGTGCGTCCGCTGTGGCATGCAACTAATTACATTTGCATATCTATGGTCCAAGAGCGACAGACCCACACGCCGTAGTAGAGTAGTTAAAGGGGTTGAGGGATGCCCGGCTGGGCTGAAAACTGCCCGGGTTGCAGCTATTTCCCTAAAAACAAGAAGTTTTTTGCCAAACATCAAACTCGGCCGCCTTGGCGAACTCCCACTGTCGACTGTCGACTGTCGACTGTCTTTGTGGCCACAATTAGCATAATTATAAAGTTTTCTTAGCATTTATTTACGCATTCGCTTGATGTCCATATCACAAACAAGCACAGCAACAACGACAACAATCCGAACAACTTTGTTCCGCTCAGCAAAAGCAAGCAATTAAATATAGACTTGGCGAGTGACTTTCGTTTCTTTTCTGCTTCCGCTGCTGCTGCTGCTGATGCTGCTGATGCTGATGTTGATGCTTGCAGCTGTCACTGCAGCGGACACGCACACATGCACGACTGGACGGAGCGTTGAGTGAGCATTTTGTTAATTAGTCTATAATTAATATTAAAAAACAAAAAACGACTTTTCCAAGCTTTGATTGCTTAGCATTCGTTTTGCGAAGAGCTTAATGTTGTTGTCATATCTACCCCCACACCCAAACCCACCCACACCCGACATCCGCGCCCACATTTTCAATTAATTGTATGCCACTTGCCAAGTTGTTCATCCGCCAAGTGCGCATCAGCAGCAGCAGGAGCAGCAGCATCAACAGCAAGAGCAAAAAAAATAAATGAAAATAAAAAATAAAAAAGCGCATTTAATCGCAAATCAGCGCTTGAAGTGGAAGCTCAGTGCTAGGCAACTGCCCCGCCCACTGCCCAATGAGCAGAGAACAAGGCAGAGCAGAACACACTTTAAAATGCATAAAATGAATGCAGCTTTTTAATTCATATTTATTTTCAAGAGCTGCGTAGCTGAATCTATACAAAAACAAATAAATAAATAGGGTAAAAAATGATGAGATAATATTTAAAGCCTTGTTCAGAAGCACTTGACAACTCGAAATTTATGTTAACTTTCATTCGAGGCTATAAAGTACGTAGCATAATGCAAGCGCAAAAAAAAATCGATGCAAAATGCACTCCAAATTATTTAAGGGCCATTTATAAGCTTATATAAGCTTATTGTTAAGCTGATATAAGAAGGCTGGATTATTGAAAGCAATCCTGAGTTCCTTTATCAAACAAATTTTGAGATAGATATATA
The DNA here is from genome assembly GCF_001654015.2 of Drosophila navojoa. The sequence goes on from NW_022045939.1 coordinate 274,670, forward strand.
AGCAATAGATTGTTGTTCATGATATAAGTTTAGAAACTTAACAAGTGAGCTAATAGAGCAAAGCAATTTAATAAAAAAAAAAACTTTTGCTTTAATAGTTAGCCTCACCCTCAGTATAAGGAAGCTAAATTGACCATATTCTTTTCTCAATATATAATTAAGACAAATTAAAAAGGTCTACGGAAAGTACATTAGCAAATGCATTAATGAAATGTGGACTCGAAGGACGGACACAGCAGAGGGCATAGAAATCTGATCGACAACTGATGAATTCCCCATTGATTCAGCTGTTGTGTCTGCTGTCTATTGTTGTCTATTTTCTGCCGTAAAGTAGTATATTAATCAAATGAACTAGCAGGCAATGTAATTAACATGTTGGAACGGAACGGAAAGGAACGGAGGGAAGAATGCTGCCCTAATGCTGACATATGCTACAAAATGGAGCACAAAAATTAATAAAGCTAAAAGCACGCGACCAATAATGTTTTTAATTTAATTATGTAAATGTGAGACTATAAAAATAACCAAAGGTTCGTGAGGGCGAAAACAGGTAGAGACAAAGAGAGAAAGAAAGAGAGAAATAGGTAAGGGCAGCAGCTGAACATTGAATGATACAAACAAGTAAAAATTTAATATATGTCAAGCAGAAATGGAAATGTGAATGCGAATGCCAAAACAGCAAAATAACAAATAAACCCCACCAAAATAATATTCTTGGGATATTATATGTATATTAAAAAAAAAAGAAGAGAACTATGACCTGTACAACGAGAGAGAGAAACAGTGAGACAGAGAGAGAGAGAGAGAGATAGAGGGAGAGAGAAAGCAACTGAAAACTCGACGTGCATATGAAATTAATTAAATTTTTTGCGGATTGTCAGCTCGCGTTATGCATTTAATGTCGCAGCTTTATGGCTGTTACCTTCAGAGCGAGACAGCTATAGCCAGTGAGTGAGCGAGAGCGGCAGAGCGCCGAAGAGGAATGTATGTAACTGTGCATTTCTGCATTTCCGTTTGGTTATTAGTTTTTTTCAACGGCATTTCCGGCATTTTTTATGGTCCGCGTGTGTGTGTGCGTGGGTTTATGCCCTCTGCTACATGTGTGTCTGTGTCTGGGTTTGTGTGTCTGAATCAAGGCTGGTTTTTTATTTATTTATTTTTTGTTTTTTGTTTTATTGCTATTGTCATGTTACTGTCTTAATTTAACTTGCAGCGGTTAATTAAAACAACAATAAACCAAAATACGCTGCGAACACCGAACAAATGCAAATGGTTTATAGTAACTCTTGACTCTTTAATGCAATACAAATCAAAGAATTGATGTTTGCGAATACAGCAAATTATCAGCAAAATAAAAGAGATTTAAACTATGAAAAAGGTAGAAATTTATGAATCAAATTTTATGAAGAAATGACTTTTCAAAACCATTATTACTTTTTGTGTGTGTCGTAAAGTATGTTTATGAAATATTAAAATATTTATCGAGCTGTATCATTTCTATAGAGCATTCCTAAATAAATGCCATTTGTTTTGATGACACTTAATAATATTTCATAGGATACTTTTGTGGCGTCCGACTAATGCAATATGCACTTTACTGTGTTGCCTGCCAGCTCTACATTTAATGAGCATATTTCCCATAAATAATTCACGCACACACAGCACGCACTCTTTTAGATAGTATGGGAGGTACCAAAAATGAGCAAAGGGCTGCCACTTAATTATATGGCCAGCAAAAATTGTGGTTCGCGCTTAACGTAAAATTGCAATTATGCAACTTTATGCAAGTCTATTTGAATGTTTAACATGTCATTTACATATGAAAGATTTAATGGCAGCGCAGCATTGAATAGCAATTGCAGGAGCACATGAGCGGGCAGGGTCCCAACCCAGGGCATGGGAGGGGAGCATACAGCAAGCGTAACAAAGAGCCAATTAAATGACCAACAGCGTGCGCACCCAAAGTTTTTTAATTATAACTTTAAATTCAAAAACATTTAAGCCCAATGCGAATGCAAAAACGCATAAAAACTCCTGTTGCCCATAAAAGTATGCTATAAAGTGTCTGTGTCTGTGTATGCGTGTGTACACGCGTGTCCATTCCGTTAGCTGTCAATGTATTGGCTTTGTAAACTGTAACTGCTTGTGATACCCTGTAAAAGAGATAAAAAGAGATCCAGCTGACATGGATCAGGGAAAGGGAAGTAAACTTGTATATTATTGTGAAGAATAAACGAGAGTAACTAATGAATTACTAATTAATTATGAACAAAGCAAAGTAAAGTAAGTAAGCGACAGTAAATTGTATATATGTTATGAAAATAAGACGAACTGTTCTTATATGAAGTAAGATATATTTTATATATTCTTATGAGATATTTAATATTAATATTTCCGAGATACGTATATAATTGATATAAAATATTTTATTATGATAACTGATATAAAGTAGTTTACTTTAAAATCGAGCATTGGTATTCAGCTGAGCAGAAACTGGATGTAATATATTTTATTAAAAAAAGAAAATGGCTAAATAGCTAAGATATACTTTTATTGACAATTTGCTAATGTATTTCAAGTATACTTCATCCAGCATCAAATTGAGTAAATATTCCCATTTATTGTGTCCTTATACTCTCAAGAAATGAGTATATACTAGTTAGAATATAATGTTCCTCTGAACTAAAAACGGCATTAGACCGTATCTAGACTACTAGACTACGAACCGGCAATGGCAATCTGATTGGGTAAAGGATAACTCGTAGTCCTTAACACCTTCTCGCTTTCTACTCAATATGAGACTCTTGTTGTATTTGCTCTTAATGTCCAGCATTGTTAATTGCATGCCATAAATCTGTGTGCAGCAGTCGTCGTCAACCTCAAACTCGCTCTGGCAACTGGCAGCTGGCATGGCCAGTTTTTGCCCATTCGTGCTCGCATAACGCATATATAGTCAGTCGTATAGTCGTATATATTTTATAACTCTCCGAACAAAAAAGAAGACAGCAACAATTCAAAGGAGTAGAACAAACACGACACGAAATAACAAACACAGCAATGGCCAGACAGAGAGAGTAACATGTTACATGTAATTAATTTCAAATTATTTATACATGGACGCGTGTTGCCCCGTAAAAACTGAGCCAACAAATGAAATCAACTATGGGAAAACTTTTAGCCAGTCTGGGCTGAGTTGTGTTCGCACTATGCGTTCTGCTCAATTAAAGGCCGACCAAAGGGTCCAGCGCACAAAACAAGACAGCCAATAAAACAAAGCAAATAGTCACAGTCACAGCAGTTTCCTCAAACTCGCCTCCTAGATGCCCTGCACAGAAGGCAAAAACAAGTTGAAAATTGTCCAAGTTGACAGGAATTCATATAGTCCACCCATGCATCGCGACAAGTGAGACGAATTTATTCCATTGAGAAGTTCATCTATGCTAAAGCTTTATCTGCATGTCTCAAGCGCTTTACATCTACTTATACTTATACATCTACTTATAGATATTATAAAAATACAAATTGTATAAGCCATTTTCAAGCATATATGTATTTCCATTGTTGAATTTAGAAGTTTATCTTGAAAGGTGTATCTATGCTGAATCCTTGATCTGCATGTTCTTCAATCTCCTGCGCCTTCCTTGCCTCTTAATTGTAGTTTGTTTGTTGATTGTGAAAAGATTATCTGTCCTTCATATTATTTTTTATGGATATTATAGAATTAAAAATTATTTATAATTCAAATTCATTTAATTTTTCATCTCATATTTAAAAAGTGGTCTTTTTTTTTTTTCTTATGATTTCTTCTATAACCTTTCCAAAGTCCTTTTTATCTGTTTTATCTTCCTTGTATGTTCTGCTATTGTTCTGCTATTTTATTTGCATTTTTTCTGTCTTTATGTAAAACTACATATTCTCGTTTGCAAATCATTCGCACGGGCAAATTGGTAATCATAGGGAAGAACTCCCAAAATTTTTTTTTTTTATTTCGAGCTGTTTTTTATTTTTTTAAATTCTATATTATAATTCTGTTAATTATTTTATTTCCTTCTATATTTTAGTCAGAATATTTCGTTTTCATGTTCTGCTGTTGAGTTACATATTCCGCACATTCTCTAAGTATTTCCGTTGTAATTGTAAGATTGTATTTTCCGACTCCTGCGCTGGCATATTCCCTATATATTACCTGCCTTTATCTGCAACATTACCTCAGCTTAAGCCTTGATTGTGGGCCATGCATGCCCTGCCGCAGCTAATATGCTACGTTCTCGGCTGCCCATGCTGCATCAGCACTCCCTGGTGTAGGGCATAAAATTGTGGAGCGTTACAAGGTCGTAAAGTCGCAAAGAGCAGCGCCTTTTGGCCCTTTGGCTGTGACGAGAGGCCGCAAAGTATTTATTTGTTAACTGGTTTAATGACGCCAGTGCCACGCCTATTCGAGGTGTGTGGGCGGCTCGTAAAATGCGAGCCACGCACTTTAAGCCACAAATGCAATTGCTTTTGCGTGTCTGTCTATCTGTGTGTGTACGTGTGTGTGTGCGTGTAAATCATAGCATTTTGGCTTTAAGCGTTAAACTGCGCAGCATTAACTGCCTTTTCCGCCCAGCAGGACACAGCCTGCTCACAGGTAGGAGCAGCGGAGGGACCCACAGTACACCACAGCACAGCAGCTGCGTTCCAATAAGCACATAATTGAATTCTGATCATAAATTTGCATTATAGCCGTGCCGCGGCGGTTTCTAGAGGCTTCACTGTGCTTTGTTTTGGGCACAGCCAGCGATATAATTTTTGGTATTTTTCGGTTGTTTTTTTTTTTTCTTCCTGCCGCTACAGTTGCTGCTGCTTTGTACGCAGCACGTGGCTTATGGCATAATTTTACCCAAAACGCACATTTCAGCTTTTTGGGCCACGAAAGATACTCGTAAAAACGTGCTGCATGATGAAAAAAAAATTGGAAAAAAACAGAAATCAGCAGCTGGATGAATGGCAGTGCGAAGCAGGCGAACGATTTAGTGGGTTTTGAGGCATTAAATACAGCGATTTATGCGTGAAATATCTAAATAACAAGGGAGACCGGTTATGAGAGATACGAGACTGGGAAAGGTGATGATGGAACTATAGGAAGTAGAGGTCAAGGTAAACGTGGCGGTTGCTTTTGAAGAGAAGATATAATTACTCAGACAGCTGAATTTAAGTAAAAAAGTAAAAGTATTTTTAGAGCTAAATATCAACAATTTATAAGAATATATTACAAAGCCTTAAGGAATTAAAAAAAAAAAAAAAGAAACGTACATATATTTCCTTTCTTGAAGCTGCTCTGCCTATTCGCTGGAAATTTGAATCATAATCTTATCCGATTGTATTCAGTTCTTTATCTCACTTTAGCTTTTCAACTCACTCGCTTCACTTATTTTACACTGACAGCATTCGGGTCGAATTGGCAGTTCCACTATCCATCCACATTGATTAAGAGCAAGTGGGTTTTTCTGTTGACAGTGGAAAACTATTTGTTTGACCTTATTTCATTGCACGAAAACAAAGCACACAAGTTTACAGCTTCAGTTGCCAAGGCTCACTGAGAACACAACAAGTTGGCACCTCTGCGAAAACACAGTTTGAGGCACTTTGCATAGTTCTGCAAATACGTAAAATTTGAGTTGAGAGTGCGTCCTTGGCAAGACATTTTGGCAGCTCCACTTGAGTAGGCTTATGCCAGTTGGTGCCACAGATAACCTGTTAAGCAAGTTAGTTTTCAATTATAAGCCGACTCAAGTTGGCAGCTCCACTCGAGCCTGCCAAGAGAAACTATTTAAACAAGTTGGCAGTCTCTCTCAACTGCAGCTGCAGAGGAGGAGCGAACGCATTGTCAGCTGCACTTAAGTCTGCTCAATAATGGAATACGTAGACCATGTTGACAGTTGCACTTAGAACTCGACTCGACAGCTGTTAAATTTGTCTAAAAACAAAACTAGCTGACAGGCTACACTGAAAAAAGCAAATTAGCCGATAATATTGCTGCTGAATGTAATTGAGTAATCCACATTTAGCTGAAAATTTCTACTCCTCTCCGCTTGGCTTTTAACTGTCCTGGTGCGACTCCTTCTGCCACCCCTTCTCTCAACTCAAAATGCCCTTGCCCTTTTATAAATATATATTCAATGTGATGTTTCTATTCGTTGATTGTTATTCAAATATGCAAATGTCCCACGGTTTCCTCTCCGAGGCATATTGAGCAGCTGCCTATTCCCAAAAGAAACAAACACACTTTTCTTATTTGTTATTTTTGACTACATTTGCAGCCATGTTCGACAGATGCTTGCCGCATTTTATTGGCCCATATCCATCTACATGTATTTATGCTATATTTATACTAATTGTTTATCAATTTCTTGACTTGCGGCCAAAACACGCAGCATTTATACATATTTTATGCGAGAGTCAATCAATATATTACATGTAACTATATACATATGTATATGTGTGTGTGTGTGTGTGTATCTATGGCCATTTAGGGGGCGTGTCCATGCATTTCGCATTGATTGTTTTCAATATCGCACAACAAATGAGCCTGTCAAAAATTAATCACTTGCACTTAGTAGTAGGCACACACGCACATATACATGCTCATACACATGCATACATACGCACACACCGAGTCAATGCCTGTTACACGCATTTATAATTGAATTTGGCTTTTGTTGTTGCCATTGTTGTTGCTATTGTTGTTGTTGTTGTTGTTGTTTTGACGCTGTCTGTCCACGTTGGCAGCTCTGGCAATCGATGGGTCGCTAGGTTTCTGCTATGCGCTCCGCCGTACCCTCCCCTTCCCTGCCCTGCTGTGTCCTGGCCGTTGCCAACTGGCAGTCGACTGAAAGCACGCAATTTATTTTCATTTCTCTAATAGACTTATTAAGAAACACACAAACAAATACACACACACACACAAATACCTATACAGCAACTGCCTGCCAATACGCGTGTGTTTCGTGATAAATTATTTGTAATTTATTAATTTATTTATTAATTTCAGCCTCTGTTTTGTTTTGTCTGTCTGCTCCACTGACTATCTCTCTTTCTCTCTCTCTCCCTCTCTATCAATCTATATCGCTCACTTCCTATATATTATCTATAGGTATATATACAAATAAGTAGAGTATGTATATGTGTGCTCGCATGGAACTCTGTTCTTCAAAATATTCCCGAAAAGCAGCTTAGTCTTAGGAAACCACAAAAGAGCTATTACAAGCTGCAGGGAAATATATGAATATATGGAAATAAACTAGCTGTATAAGTATATAAATATATGTATACCCATACACAATGTACATATATACAGCATATATTATATATACATATACAATATTCATACTATATTTTTAATTCTATTAAATTGAATTTTCTTAATTATAAATGATGTTTTAATACACATATTCTCAGCATTATTTATTATTTGAAAATTCGATTTGATGGAATATAAGATATACTAAAATCGGCAATGAGCCTACCTCAAGCTATTGTAATATTTATGCTATTCAATAAATTCTCTCAACGTAGCAGAATTAAATGTTGAACAAATTAATTTCTTCAAGTATTTTATTGCTTGGCAAACTTGATGTTGTCTCTAGAGTATCCTGAATAGGGTTTGGCTATTTGTATGTCGGGTTGCTTGTCCGCTTGGCTTTAACTTTCTGCCTTATTTCGTTGGCTCATTAATAAGGTCAGCAACAAGACGGAGGTGTTATGCCCGGTCCATGCTGTCTTAACTTGTTTTGCTTGTTTTCATTTTTATTGCATGCCAGCAGGCGTTTAATGGTCCTCGAGCATGCGAGTCGCCGGTTGTCAGGCTTGTGTTGACAATATAAATGGATTTCCAATGATTTATTGTTGCATTAGAACGCATTAGGCAAAGACTGCCAGGAGGAGCAACAGCAGCAGTAGCAGCAGCCAGTGGGAGGGAGGCGTGCGGGTAGATGGGTTTCGCCTCCTCCGCAGCGCTTGCAGACATTTGTTTCAGTGTGCAGTCACTGGAAATGCATAAAAATGAGTCATAAGTTTAAAAATTTATAAAAGTGCGCTAGCGCATAACGGCCAGACAACTGGGGGCAAAAAGTAGGCGTGGCTCCATGCCATTTGCCTTACTAGATTCTCTCCGGCAACATTTTACTGCCCAGTCAGTCAGACGAGCAGCAGCAGCAGGAGCAGCATTATCAAATGTCTACGACAAGCAAAAAAAAAAAAAATTAAATTAAATTGTACTGAGTAGTCAGAGGGGCGGAGGAGAAGAAGGAGGAGAAAGCAAGGCAGATTGTAATAGAAGATGAGAGTTTGCTGCATTTCTATATATGTTAAAATCGTCTTCGACAGGCGCATGGCCTGGACAGCGAAATTGAAACTCTGGCATCTAAGAAGACGACGACCAGACCAGCATCCGGACAGCCGCTTCGTAATGCAAACTTAATAAGATGTAAGCCACCTTCTCACTCTCTCGCTCTTCTCTCTGACTCTCTCTCGCTCGCACACTGTGCTGCATGTCGCCTGTCAGTGGATACACATGCAACTATCACGAATGCACTGACAGTTAGACAAACTGTGTAGCAGCAGAAGAAGCCATTGCCATACATACATCCACTTTCGTCAGCTTGGCCGTCAGTTATCACACAGAGCTAGAGAGAGCGGAAGAGGAGAGGGAGATACTGACTGACTGACAGACAGCCAGACAGAGGGAGACAGGGCCATAGTGAGCGAGTCAGCAAAATTTGTTACCCCTGCCAAGCTCTTGCCCTATAACTGTAATCAGTAAACATTTTATGGTCGCAACTGTACTGCATTTTGTATTAGACAACATGATGTGGGTACTGCATCAAATATATATATTTCAAATATATATATGTATATACAGCGCGCAGTGTGAACGCGCTTTAAGCTTGCCTCTGGCTAGACGAATGCATCAAATCTTTTTCGAAATGAAAAAAAGCATCATTGCATCTGTAAGGTAGACGATCTTCAAGATCATTATGAAGTACTTCTAGCCTTAGCATCATACATATGTAGAGCTGCTATATATGAGAGGTCTGTTTTACATCGGCTTCACTTGCAATTACTTATTCGATGATCGGCTTTGAGCACAGTCTAATTAAAGCCAAGTGTCCCATGTCTGTTAAGCATAGTACATGAAATATATTTAGCTATTGTTTGCTGAATAGCCGCCGCATTCAATAGCGAGTCCCTTTCGCCACTTTAACACACATGAAAGCCAACTCCTGTTTATGAGCCACTCGAATTCAGCTCACATTGTGCTAAGTTCTACATCTATTGTAAATCGCCTCATGCCCCATCTTCGCTTATTCACAATCAATTTGGTCGCAGACATAACTATTAACTGCTATCATTAGGGACTACTTGGGCAGTCCTTGAGGCCCACTCACTCACTCGACTCCTCCATTGTGCTGCAAACGAAGTGCTCGCCCAAGTGCAGTATAAGATGTGTAGTATATACATATCTCTTTGCTCTCGCCCAGGAGGAGTTGGAAGCGACAGCAATTAGGCAAACGTTGGCCCTTCATTAGGCCGATCAATGGGCTGCTTGATGTCACGCCTAGACAGCAGATAAGGACAGGCAGATTAAGAGACACTGACTGAGATAGACAGCGAGAGAGAGAGAGAGAGAGAGAGAGAGAGAGAGAGAAAGAGAGATGGAGAGAGTGTGCTCGCAGGAAGTGTTGACTGCCCACAAATGTCTGTCTGGCGTCTTGCGGATGCAACTTTGTTATATCTTCTCCTTATGCTCCATCTCCCTCTCTGTTGGTTTGTCTCTCCCTTTTTTTGTCGTGCCTGCGGCTTTATTGTTGGCATTGTCTAACATCTTCAGCCAGTTGCCTTTTTTCCGGCAGCAACCACTAAAAAAAACAGCAAAGAAAAAAACTGCTTATTTACTCTGCTGCCACAGGCGACTCTTCTCACTCTATCCGACAGCTTCCTCTATCTCTTTCTTTACGTGTGTGTGTGTGTGTGTGTGTGTGTGTGTGTGTGTGTGTGTGTGTGTGTGTGTGTACTTAACACAATAAACACTCAATTTTGAAGCATGTTTTGTTTGGAATTTGTCACAGATACTTCTTTGGGTTTGAAACTTTGCTAAGCTGGCAGCGTTTCTGTTTGCTCAAGAGGCTTCGACGAGGCCTATAAATACATTTGAACAGCGCGACAATTGTTGACTGCGCTGGCTCGGTTTGGCTTGGCTGGCTTTGATTTCTTTTCAATTGCTGGTCCCAGAAAGTTTTCTGCATAATCGGACCACAGAAAAGTTGCCGCCAAGTTTGCGAGTGAATAGAAAGCATGTTTAAACAGCAAATGGCTTCCACCACTCAGCAGCCAAGGAAATGTCAAGCGAGCGTATTACATGTGCCAAGGACAAGAGTGTAACAATTACAAGTGTATAATCCATTTGTCATTAAGCAGAGTACATTCCCCTTGCTGAGCATCATTTTTGTTTCAGGCATGTACAAATATTTTATCAATTAACTTGGCTCAACACCTTGGCAACTTTTTGATTTAATGCCGCATTGTTCGCCTGGAATTTGTCTTTCACAAATTACAATCCATACTTTTGCCACTTCAGCTATTTAATAATTTAGCAATGGCAACAACTCGATGCAAATGTCTTAAGAGTCCAGCTAATGCTCTCAGATGCTGACTTGAGGCAAAAATGGCGTTTCTAGCCAAGTTGCCACTCAAGTCGAGGCAGCCAGCCGCCACCGACCCTTGCCACAAGCTCTGTTCGAGTGGTAAAAAAGGGCGCCTCTTATCAATCTTAAAAATGCATGAATAATTAAAATATGTAAATTTACTTGTGGCTAGTTGCTGGCTGCCTTAAAGGCACAGCTCGGCCAGCCCAGCTCTGGAATGGGAACCGCCACTAGGACGAAGACCCAAACCCAAGCCCAAGCCCAAGCCCAAAGTCAGAAAGTCACAAAGTCTCTTTAAACTGACTTCAGAGCAATTTTTGTTGCTGTTGCGTTTGCTGTTGATGTAGTTGTTGCCTTTCGCTTTCGGCGTCTCTAAAATATTTGCCAACACAACGAAGTCAGCTCGAGCATAAAGGAATGCCTTTGGTATAATACGTAAAGCCGATTACGAAATGCTCTTACAGCTGCGGTGCTCGATGTTTGTCTACATATAACTATGTCGCTTTTTTTCAGTGCATTAAAATTATCTTGAAATTTAATTACTCAGCTATTTGGGTGCAAAATGTTCTACTGCAACTCAATGATAGATTTAGTGATGATGGCATGATTTATCGATTATTCGATTAATTTTAACCATAATCACCAAAATCAAGAAAAGAGGAACACAATGAGCACTACAAAACTATATGAAAAAATCATTTGAATTATCATTAATCAATTATATTACGGCGAATCATTGAAATTAAGATTCGAGTAGCTTATGATTCAATAATCGATGAATCAATTTTATTTGGTATCCCTAGGTATAACAGGCCACAGCGAATGATTCATTATCACCTGAATGGAATACTTAAACTTATTCCATAAATGCTATATTATAATTCTTGTAGACTTATACTCATAGTGCTTTATCAATGTTTTGTTGATATATTTCTTATCTTCAACTCAGCAATGCTGAGTTTTTATATATCGATTCTTTTTCTGCTCTATATAGAGCTTTTTTTTTTTAAATATATATAGCATCCATAAATTGTCCGTTAATTTTGCCAATTATATAATAAATAAACTAGAATAATGGGTTTCTATTCGCATCTATGTTTTAAAGCTAGCCAGCAAATGTGTGAATCGCCGTCGGTAGGGTATTGCAAGCATTTCCCTCCACCTCTGTGCGAGCCTTCTGGCAAGCCTGGGTAAACAGCATATTTATCAGAGTAAAACTGTAAGAAAAAAAAAATGCGGCGTGAAAATGCGCCTTTCAAAGTGACTCAATAATGCAAACACCTGGCACCTGGGCGTATGCTTTGTACAACTGGCTCTCCGCCTGCCCAACTCTGCCCCTTGGCCTTCGGCTGTTTATTGTGCGACTGGTGGGGGTCAGTGGCATCTAAAAGCAGACAACATGCAAATAAAGCGCTTTATGTGCCGTCGCTTTTGTGCCGTCTAATGATGTTTATCGCCGCCAAGACAGTCTATCGAGGGGTGTGTGTGTGTGTTTGTGTGTGAGTGAGTGTGTTTGATCCCAATAAAACGAAATGAAAGCAAAGTGTGACCAGGTGCAGGCACTCGACACAAGTCAAGAGACGACTTAGCTAATTCATTAAAAGCGACAGGATTGGCTGTCTGCCTCCCTCACCCTCAGTCTGTCTCTTTCTCGCTCTCACCTTGCTACATCGTGATGTCTGCTGCTGCTGCTGCATACATTGTTCGCACATTTTCCAACACTTTTCGCAGCAGCCCCCACCAACTAGCAGCAGCTTAATTGAAATGCATGAAAAGCCACATGAATTTGGCAGTCAACGACAGCAGCAGCCGTTTCTTTCTCTTTGTCTCTCTCTCTCTCTCTCTCGTCATCTCTCTCACTCGCACGCTCTATGGCCGCTTGGCTTTATAATAAATGCACACGCACACACAACACGCACTGACGCGTTGCGTTTGGTCAGCGATGCGTTGGCTGCTGTCTGCACTACCTCTCTCACTCTCTCTCTTTGTCTCCCTCTTGTCGCTTGACGCCTTCTCGTAATGCTGTAAATGAAGTGTTCGCCAGTTGGCCAGGCTCTGTCCTTCGCTTTTAGAATTTTTCATTGCATTTTCAAAATTGGCAACGCATAGTCAACAACAACAACAACAACAGCAACAACAATGTCCCCAACGGCTAGTCACTAAAAACAACAACAACATCAAAATCAACAACTTTAGTCTTTAACTGAAATGTCGTTAAACCAGCGTGTGGTATTGTTGTAGTTGTGGTAGCTTTTGCTGGCTGGCTTTATCGATGGTGTCAATGTTGGCCGTGCTGCATGTGGCCCGCATCTGAGAGCCGCTGAAAAAGTGCATATTTTTAGTTTAGAACAATGGCAAATATTTGCACAAGCATAATACTTGAATAGCGCTTAAAAAGGAGATGCAAGCAAATAAAAATAATACTATGCACGCTTTAAAGCAAAACTGTAAAGTATTCACATATAGAAAGAATATGATGCAAAATAAAGCAGATACATATATATGGTATATTTCAAAATTTACTCTTGCTATTCTATTATTTTCATGAAATAATATTGCTAATCGCTTATACGTTTTAAGATATTTGCCTTGAAAAGTCTTACTATAACTTAAAGAAGCAATAAAGAATGTCTTCGCTACTAATAGTATTTCTTCAGCAATTCATAATAAATTATTTTTAGTTCAAAAATATAATTAGAACATTCATCATATTAAACCAAAATGTCGTAGGCTGCTATGAACCATAGTCGTATTAAAAAGTATTGCCTAGCACAGGGCGCAAGATGTTCATGCAAGATTCTTATAATTCCCAAACGGTTTTAGTTGGTCGCATAAGGTAACGCTAGGTCTATGCTGAATTAAGCATACTTACCTGGCGTAGAGGTTAACCGTGATCACGAAGGCGGTTCCTCCGGAGTGAGGCTTGGTCATTGCACTTTCGGCTGAGTTGACCTCTGCGATTATTCCTAATGTGAATAACTCGTGCGTGTAATTTTTGGTAGCCGGGAATGGCGTTCGCGCCGTCCCGACATTAATAATTGTTGGAGTGTGAATCGAATGGAAGGAGCTAAAGCAAGTAGTGAATCATCTGATTTGCAAGTGTAGGAAAAGTGTTGAACTCAGTTTATAGAAATATAGCGTATTGCAATTTACGGCTAGTGATGACAAAAAATATTAAATGTTGATATGCTGAAGCATGTTGGTTGGGCTTTAGCAAAAATTCGATTGTTTTTCAAACGATCGGCACTGTGTTTCTGCATCACTAATTAGTGTCTCAAAAAAAGATTAAATATTAATGTTAATATGTATTCCATCTCTTTCGCTCTCACTCTTAATACTGAACCAAGGGAAAAATGTATTTAATAATTCAAAGCTTTGAATGATTGGTAAACCACTTTTTATATATCACTTTGCACAGAGCTTAAATTAGTCAAAAAATAAAAATGCACTTCAAATCGTACTCGTTTGACCCTTTCCCTCCGCGACGCCCCATAAAGTTTTATAATAGAACATATATTTTATGATGAAACTGTTGTATATTCCATATATGTGGGTGTGTATTTTACATGGGTTTACGATTCCACTAAAATTTTATAACCCTTTTGCCCTGGTGAAAAAATCTGGTATTTCTCCCTCCATCCCCTACTCTGTTTCTCTCTCTCTTTCTGTCTAGCAATGCAACTTCATATTTACGTTCAGCTTTTGTACTTTGTATGTTGTTTGTTCGTCTGTCTGTCTGTTTGTCATATTCTCTTGTATCCCACAACAAAACCAACCACACACACACACGCATGCAGACGCGCACACACACTGGCTAAACAAGCAGAATACACTTTTGTGCATTTGTTTAATAAAAAGTTTTATTTGTTAATTTTGACACAGTTTTCAGTCAGGTTTGTTATTGTTGTTGTTTTTCGCTATGCAGTTGGAAAGCAGCGACACTGCAATAATAAATAAAGCGTCCGAAAAAGAAAATCCCAACGAAAGAGGGGGCATGGCATTGGACAGAGGCAGGAAAAACGGCTGCAAATGCCAACACTGAGAGACTCTAACGGATAAAAGAGAACGCTGAGAGCCGACGTCAAATGTCAACATCAATGTTATTGTTGTTGTTGTTGGTGTGGCTGATGTTGCCATTGTTGCGCTTCTTCTTCTTGTTTTTGCATTTATGCATATGTATATATGCAGTGTGTGTGCATTATAGTGCATACATATGCGGAGTTGCGTTTTTTGTCCCTCTGTTAAATTTTAATTTCACGCTGAAAACACAAACACACAACAACGAAAATCAGTCTGTTGGTAAGAAAATGCTCTGGATAAGGGGTTGAAGGAATGCAGGAGATGAGCGAGATGGAGGAGAGTGAGAGAGGAGGGACAGAACTGACAGAGAGCTGCAGCTAGCTCGTGTGCTGTTTATTGTAGATGTTGCATCTGTTAAATGTTTTTAGCGCAAATGAAAACAATAATAATAACAACAAGTCGAATCAAAAGAATGAACTCAACGAATTTGCATACTCTCCAAGAGCTGATAACTGCGAAAAATAGAGATCGAAACGCAGCTAAATACGAAATGCTAGACTAACGATTGGGGATTTGAATTTATTTAATTATTGTATTAATATTATTTAGATATTAAACCACTGGCGTCACTGAAATAGATCAATTTTACGCTGTATATATAGAGAATCGTTAACGATAGCTAAGATTGTTATAAATATAAAGAAAATTCCATCAAGCTGCCACTTACAAGTCTTGATTAACCAGACTAATATCATAAATATGCAGGCTGTTCTGACATTGAACGCTGTCATTGAAATACAAACTGTTAATAATAAATAAATAATTAATTAATTATCAATCATGTTGCTATTACTTTTAGTATAGCTCAATTAACTTAAAAGACTTAAGGGATTTTGTGCCTTGCACATTTTCAGCATTAGAATAGATGTATTCTAGGTTATAAATTCTTATTCGATTCAGACAATCTGCGTAGTGAGAAATTGTGCAAATTATGAAAGTTTTGCGGATTTAAGCTCGCATTATTATATAATTTGCATATGGCTGATCGATGCGAGATATTTATGTGATTTACATAGCTTATTAAATAGTTGGCATACCCTATGGCGCCCACAGCTGTGCCCCTCGGGGTGCGGCTGAGCGTGGGAGCGCTAACAGCATCCGGCAGATGTGCAATGCCAGCTGCCGGAGTTGGCTGTTAAAAGCGACGACGTGGGCGTGGCTGGGGGGCTGGTGTGCAGGACGCCGCTGTTGCCTGGCTGCTTGGCTGGTGGATTTAATTGGAAAATGTAAATGAGCTTTGTTCATTTGAAAGATGCAGTCGAGAAGAGTGGAAACAGCCGCCACTTGGCTGGCAGTTGTGGATTTGCTTTAAACTGTGCCCCGCCCACTGCCCAAACAATGCGGATGGGAATGCGAATGCAGCAGCGACTACGAATGTGAATGCCAAGCCCTTAAAGTGTGCCGCACAAAAGAAATTGTCACAAGGGAAAATGCTGACCCCCGCACACACACACACACACACACACACACACACACACACACACACACACACACACAC
>NW_022045939.1:290939-338890 GCF_001654015.2 Drosophila navojoa
CACACACACACACACACACACACACACACACACACACACACACACACACGTGTGTGGTGAACGCCATTGTTTGACTTACAAAATGGTGTAGAAAGCGGCAACAAAAGCAGCCAAGCAACGAGGCAAGCTTTTAAAGAAAAAAAATATATATATATATACAAATGTATATGTACATATGTATGTATATATAAAAAACGCCAACTTCCGCTTATAAGAGCTTCATGTAAAACAATACTTTGTGTGTGTATGGTGTGTGGGTGGGCTAGTATTTGTGGGTGCCCGTGTATATTTGTGGGATATTGTTTTTGAAAAACTCCAACCGCTGCGCTAGCAAACTCTTCACATGGCCCACACACTAACACACACACACACATTTATTGTTATTTTTCACTATGCAACATAATTTTTAAATCCGGTTCTTTGTACTATGTTTTTTTTTTTTAGCTATACAACATTTACTAAATTTTCTGTTTTGTTCTTTTCTCGTTGCAGGCGATAAAACACCCGCAGGCTTTCCGGTTATAACGCAGGGCCCGGGCACACGCGTCATCGAGGTGGGCCACACCGTCCAAATGCAATGCAAAGCCATTGGCAATCCGCCGCCCACCATCTACTGGATCATCAACCAGACCAAGGTGGACATGACCAATCCTCGATATGTCATTAACAATGGTAAGTCGAACAGTTCTATAAGAGCATTAAACAAGAATTAAAACTGATTAGATTACACCTGCAAACTTTTTGCTGCAGAAGGAAAAATAAACTGAAAGAAATAATAAAATGAAGCAGGGAACTAATAAGAAAAAGTTTATTCGAGCTGAATGAGAGATTGAGACATAAATTAAACTGCAATAATTCAAATAGTTTCACAAAATAAAATAATCAAAAAAAATAAATAAAATAAAAAAATGCTTGCAACCAATTCGGTGAATTTTCAAAAATTACATACATACATAAGATGGTAGTCTTAGTGTATAAAATAATTAGTGTATGCTCACAACTATTCACTTTAATTAGGCATACAAATTAAACCACGCACGCAAATTTAGATCTTTTTGGTTCAAAAGTTTGTTCTTAATAAATAAAATAAAGCAACAGATAAAAATTACAGGGCTTCGAAGAGTTATGCTCTCTATAAAATTCCGTATTCCTTCTTTTGGAATTATTTTTTCGTTGCTCATTTTGGTCTGGACTTCATCATACTGTCCATTTGGATGCTTCGAAGAGCTTACTTACGCTTCCTATGCTAAAACAGGAGAGTGCGATTACAAGCATGCTATAACAAATTTATTTTTTGACGCTCTTCTTCATTTCTCGAACATTTTTTATTATATATTAATATATACCTAAAATAATTTCTAAAGTATATCAATTTATTAATTACTCGCTTGTAGTTTTTGCCATTTGGCGTGAATTCATTTTTATGCCAGTTATGGCCGTTATAAACTGCCCCAACCTTTTCTATTCTAAAAACAGAACTTGCTTATTCGCTCCCGTATGTCATATGTATATATTCGTTTTCGGCCATCTCTTTGATGTGTTTAGAAGGAGTGCGTGAAAAAAAGGGATTCCGTTGCCAGGATATTTTTCAAGTTATTTTTCGCTGTAGAGCGACTTCATTTATTTAAATTCTAGCCTCGGCCTCCACATTTTTTGCCTGCCCTCGCACTCCCTCTATCTCTTTCATTCACTCTCTCCAACTTTTTTTAGTATTTTGCGCTTACGCTCATTTGAATTTCTTAGGAGTTTACTTATGCCTGGGCGCATTTTGTGTCACAAGTTTTTCGGCGCTTAGTTAACGTTTGACTTTTGGCAGCTGCTGCGTACCTGAGCCTCCGATTCGCCCTCTCTATCTCTCTCTCTCTCTGTTGCTCTCTCTAAGCTGGCTGCCAATGGCAAAGTTGGTCCTTTAAGGCGATTCCAGGAGCTGTTCAGCCCTCGGTGCCAGGGCAGCTGCGGCTGTTTTATGAGCCAGCTAGTTGAGATCTTATTAGGTAGAAAACTTTACGAATGTCAACAGAATGTCGCCAGGACCTTTAATCAGGCGACGCTTCAGGTTTCAGTTCTCTCTCTCTCTCTCTCTCTCCCTCTCTCTCTCTCTCTCTCGGGGCAGGTATTTCTAATTACGACGGCCGGCGCTCTCGATAAAGCGGACACATCAAACGGCATTGAAAAACTAACAAAGCTGTCAACGGCAGCCACTGCATGGACGCTCATTAGAAGCGCAAATATTGGCATTAATATTGACATTAATATGCATTAAAGAGAGTCCTTTTAAAATGACATCAATGGCCGCGACTGACGCTCTGACAGCCTCGATAACAATGATTGTATTTGCAAGCAGGGGCAGCAGAAGGGTGGGCGTGGCCTAACTCTTCGCGTTTTAATTGCAAATGCTCTTGACAGCGCGTCCAACCGATCAGAGTCCAACTGCTGGCCCTGACCCGGACACGGCGCCACAGCCGGAAGCCGAGCTCCGGATAGGTCCGGTCTGCGGCAGCCGCTTTAACAATTCAAAACGTGTTGGGCATAGTAAAAATTGTAGGGGGTGGAGGAGTATGGGGCTGCAGTGGCCCGTCGGCGCAAACCTGGCCGCAATGCTAATGAAATGGACGCTCGCTTAATGACAGCCCACTAAACAATTGACTCGTCGTCGACACGCAGAATCCCTCGGCCAGCTTTCACCAAAAGCTAAATACCCTGATATGGCAGCTGAATAGGTCGACTAAGCAGACGTTTCAGTAAGTGGACCGGTAAACTAATTGTTGAATTAGTATTAGAATAGTTTTCGTACCTAATCGCTTTATTCCTTCTTCTAGAAGGATTCTATTCTACTGTTCTCTGGTCTCTTCCACTATCCAAATATATAATATTCTTTTTATTGTTCTTCATTTAAGTAATCTTTTTCATTTCCCAACATTTTATCTTCTTTCTCATATGAGAAAGTGTAGAAAGAAATATTTCTTTAATTATCAAGTTGATCTTTTAGCTCTGGGGAATCGACTAAATCTAGATGTCGTAGAGTCCTCTACCAGATTCGTATAGCTATCATCCATATCTCTTCTTCTGTTCTTCATTTACCTAATCGTTGTCATTTCACAGAATTCCCCTCTATCCTTCTCTTGTAGTTTTTTTTTCAACTGCCTCTGCTTATTCATATGAGCAATTCTTAGAATATTCTGTCACTCATCTAGTTCATTTCTGTAGCCTAGAGGTTTTCAAAACTTCGAAGATAGATTATCCGAATGGCAGCGAGTCGTGACAACTCTTCATTATCAATTGATATACCCTACATCCATGGGCAGTTGCAATTACCCACTAAGAACTAACCACTTTCTTTTAGTGGCCGTAGCGCATTACAAATTAAAAACTGTTGCAAAAATTTCCCCAAGGTAAAATAATTTTTTATGGTATTAGTAGAGTATGTTCCGCTCGCCGTTGCGGTTCTTGTTGTTGTTGTTATTCGTATTTCTATTTCAGCCGAAACAGAAAATTTTCGTTTTTCGCCTTTGTATTCATTTATTTTTCTTTTCCATTTTTTTCTTTCGACTAATTTAGCGTAACACGAACAAAAGTGTCCGTGGGACGTTGCGGGTTAAATTAGTTTTACGTGGGCCGCTCAACTTTTGCCCACAGACGTTTGATAGCAGGTGGGCGGGCGTTGTTGGCTAGGAGATAGCTGGGCTTTTGGCTGGTCGCCTGGTGGTTGCCTGGTTGCCATCTTTGGCACGTTAAACGAAACGTAAAAATGTTTCCGCCAGCTAAATATCCTTTTGGGCGCCCTTAAGCTCTCTAAGTGGCGCCTTCTGCTGACACACACACACGTATACACATCTATATATATTCAGGCAACCTGCTTTTGTCTTAAATTACGCTTTAAATTTATGAAAATGAAATAAATTTATGCTTGAGGCGCGGACGAGTTGGATTTTTGCTTCTCTTGCTCTTGCTCAGCTCTGACCTGCATAGGAATGACGGGCCAGCGGGAATATCGTCTATACATATATAATATATATACGTATCTTTGATAATAAGTTATGCAAGTCATGTGCCATTTTATTCAATTAGCACTTTATGGTCCTTTATTTCGCAAACCACTCCGTCCGCCGCAAACCCGACAAACCCCTATCCGAAGCCGAACAGCTTGAGGGCGCCTTGATTTTTCGGTTATACGGCCGTCGCCTGCTAATTAGGGCCCTCGGGAGGGGTACGTGAGTTATCAAAATGAAAAGTATGTAACTTGCCCCTCTCCCGCTTCGCTCTTCCCCCTACCCAGTCGACTCAGTGTCTCTGTGCTTTGTGCTTGCTGCTTCATAATTAAATTAGAACTTTATTATTTTAATAAAACCCCACGGGCTGCCTTCACTTGGTTTTGCCTTTGCCATGTTCTCTGTTGTCTTTGTCATAGTTGCAATCATTTTACGCCTTCGGTCACGCCCCATTTGCTTTAAGACTCGTTAATATGATTACTGCGGATCCTTTTTCTCAGACGGTTAATGCATACGCAATGTGAAAGGCAATTATTAATTGTCCCAAGCCTTGGCACAAAGCACAGAGAGAGAGAGAGAGAGATAAAACCGAAATTGAAGGAATGAATATCATTCGAGGCAACAACTCTCGGGGGAAGCGTGTTTTTAAATCTATCAGCTGTCAGTGAAACCAAAAAAGGGAATGATAAGAGAGGGAGATTGGGAGGGGCAAAACACTCTCTGAAGTCAATTTCCGATTGCGCTGATTGATAATTTCGAATCGAATATAAAAATTTATAACAATTGCGCGCCATTTGCATTGCTGAGCACTCAATGGCAGTTTTTAGAGCCAAGTCCCTTAACAAAAGTCCCTGCAAAAGGGGTATAAACTACTGAGTGGATCTGCATCGGGTTTGTCACTTCTTTCTATGCTCTAGGAAATGACATCGGTCGCGCTTCAATGCGCAAATACGTTTATAAATATTTTATTTAAAATTACTTCGGGGCATTGCCGCATTGCCGTTGATAGTTAATTTTGTCCATGCTCTGGCAGAGGCTCGTCTGCACGCGGCCAGTCGAGCAGCAGTCCCACAGACAGACAGACGGACGGACAGACCAAAGTCCGATAATAATATTGAGCATAATACCTTTATTTTTTTCAATGGCCCGCCAAATAGTCCCAGAGGGCATTTGCTCAATAAAAAAAGACAACAACAACAGTAATAATATTGAGAAAGCCAGGCACCTCAACTGTGCCTGTGTTGTGTTGACCATGTTCCACTCCAGATCCCAATGCCCCTCCCGCTCCAGTTGCAGCTGTTTCTTCCTATTCTTTTTAGAAGGGTTCGATGCGTCTGGGGAAATTACTTTATAACCGAAGTGCTGGGCGGGGGCTATGGGCTGTGAGCTGCGGGCTGCGGGCTGCTTATTGTGAAAACAACACGAGAGGCAGAAGTAAAAGAGGCAAGAAAAAAAGCGAAGGAAAGGGTGAGCAAAGGTATAGCGAATATTTTTCAAATACCATAATTTGGCTTTTAAGCAAAAGAGGCTTATCAGAAATTGGTTTTGCTTGGCCAATTGTCTTAATGGCCAGCACGTGGAATGGCCAATAAGCTTACGGGGCTCGCAGAGAGCAGCTAGCACGGAGTAATACCTTGTCACGGGGCTTTCTCTTCCACGAAATGAATGCGACAAGTGGCAAGTCGCAAGCACTTAATGATTTGTATGACAAGCCAGGGAATTGAGAGGGAGAGTCCTTAACTGGAGCGCAAAGTGGAATTACTTCAGATGAAGCACGGCAGCAAATGGAGGCTGTTGGCAAGGGTTGAGATGCAGAAAGAAAACATTCGCATAGGCTAAATAATTGAGAGATATAATGCACAAGTTAAAGCCACTGTGAAACATTAGGGGTAGTCTTGCGAATGTTATGAGATTTGATAGCAGTCGCTTAGGGGGAGAGAGAGACCCATATATAAAAGAAAGTTAAAGTCGAAATATTAATATAATATTATTTTCCAATCCCCAGGTGTGTAAGGAAGAATACAAAATATACCGTTGCGGCTGCTATAACTCTTGTTTCAATATTAATTATTTATATAATAAATATAAATGAAATATTGTTGCTCACGCTAATAGTTTCTATATGAATAAAATTTAGTTCTTATATACAGAAAGCAAAACTAACATATGAATAGAAATATCAAAGTAAATTTTGTTGCTCTTCTTATGAGTTTCAACAGTTTTTATGCATCAATTAGTCTATTTAGGGAAATATAAAATGTAAATTGTTTTTCTGTGTTTACTCTGATTAAACGCCTTTGTTTATTCCACATAAATTTCAATGAATTTCGCTCTTGACTGTTTACCCTGATTACATGGATCTATTTTAGGCTACTACCCTGTCTCGGAGGTAGTTAACTGTTAAATCCTAACAACGTCGATTCAATGTTAAGTACGTAATGCCCATGTCGTAAGCTTCTATGGAACTATTTCAGCTTTATGTTTGGCCATTGTCGTAAAAGAATACACCTTGTCGCAGTCTCTTCACTCTGACCATTTGTTGTGCACACACGCACCCACCTCTATTGCCGCCTCCCTCTCCCTCGCGTCCTATCTTCTGTCTGCATTGTTTTTGGCATTTTTATGTGCTCTTTCTTGTTCAAGTCGCTGTTAAACTTCAACTACAAAGCTTATGGCCACAGCTGTGCAGCCTCTTTAAAACAGGCGCAGACCCTGGCATCCTCCTCTCCACTCTCCAGTCCCCACTTACACTAGCAGACCCGTCAAAAATAACCATGCGACTATAACTTTAATTGCTATGCCCATCACTACAGGCCACGCCCCCTTTTGGACTGGCTGGCCCACTTGTCGTGGCCAGGCGCCCTCCTTTGGGACGCTCGTTCGCAATTATTTACTTGAGCTGTAAAAGTGTAGTTAAGACCAAGTCAACTTGAAAGCATTTGAGAAAGTTTAATGCTTAAATTATGAGCTCTACCCCCACCCCGTCTACTCCGCCGTGTTCCCTCTCTCTCTCTCTCTCACTGCCAACTCCTTCCTTCTCGTCTCGTTCCAGTTGACAGTCACTTTTGTTGAAAATGAGACAGTAATTGGCCAAAAATGTGCATGACTCTGAGCACTTGGCACTTGGCACTTGCCAAGGGTTGGCCACCGACCAACGGGACAAGGGGGCGTGCCGGGGATGTTGCTTCGAGGCGAGGCTAGTCAAGTTTTTCTGGCGATCAGTCGCCTAACTGCAAAATTGAAAACTTTCAACGACTATTTTCAGCTACTCCCCTCTCACTCACTTCCACCCTCTCGTTCTCTTTCTTGTCTGTCTCATATTGTGGCCCAAAGATGTGGACTACTTAAATTAAAGCATAATTTAATTAATAATCCCATTTGGCCACGCGCTGTGTGCCACACTCCTTAGCGGCTGTGGGATTCAGCCAGGCGATAACTTTTGCCTCTCCTTCAATCTCCCCGCTCCACTCTGTGTGCGTGCGTGTGTGTGTGGCAACGGAAGTTGCAAAATATGAAAATGACTGCGCAAGCGGAAGTGCAGTTGTGGCATGCCACATGTGTGCCGTGTAGCCATAGTCATATCCACAGCTGAATAGGGCGGGGCAGAGACAGTTGAAAGCGGGATTAGGGCGCAGCCAAACACATTCAGGCTGGGGCACAGGACCTCATCGTACGTATTGGCAGGAGGCGGCATTGTCTCGCCGCTGTTGTTAATGGCAACACGGCCACAAAAGACGACAAACCAGTCAGAGTTCTGCTCCCGCCTCCTGCTGCCGTCGGCCTGTGCAGCCCAGGCAGGCGGCCTGCTCTTCTGTGATTGACTTGGCTTAAATGGTCGTTGCGGCCATTAAAAGCGCCAGCAAATTGAGCGCCAGCTACAGAATGATGCAGGCTATTCTCATTCGGTATTGTCTAAGTGGTTACGCAGCCTCCTGCACTATAGAAATTCGTTCAGAGGGAATTTCAGCAGGGAACGGATTGCCAGTTCGAATAGCAAGTGCAAGTGAAAGCATGCCAATTACGTGATTTGGCTTAGCTCTTAAGTCGAATCGAATCATAATAGCATTCACCGAGTGCTCTAATTTATGGAGTTGGCGATAATTATTAAATCAGATCTGGTTGCTGTCAGCTATTAATCAATCGACCCTAATAGAATCCCTTGTTTCCGCATTCCGAAATATTTCTTTCATTATTTTGTTAAATGATTTCCGTCCATAGCTAGCGGTATGGTTAGGAGTTGAAAAAGATTTATAAGCATGGTGTTAGTCCCTTTAGGAAACCAACCATATTTCCAACATTATTGTTACCAACAGAATTTTAGCTAACTCAGTTCAGGGCTTTAAGCTCTGCAGAATTACCCAAAATAAAACTGTAAAAAAAATACAATGTTAACTTTCTGCATTTGATGTTAAGCGGTTGCCATTTCAGCCAATTTTGCAGAGCATTCGCTGCGTTAGCCATTTCTTTACTTTTACGATGCTTAAAAGAATTTTTAATTTCCATAAGAGTTATATACTACGCTCACACACACACACTCACACACAGGGGACAGTCAGGCTGTACTCTCAGTTGCTTCATAGCTTAATTTTTATTGCAGAGCCGAAACCCTTGCACGCACACACTCACACACTTTCCTAGCCTGTGTATGTGTATGAGTATGTGGGTGTGTTGGTGTGGCTTATGTTAATGTTTTGCCAGCTTGCGAGCAATTTTAATGAAAGTTACTTGCCATAAATTTTAATCACATTTCTTCTTTTTTGGGTGCAAAAGATTCCACCTGCAGAGCATATGCAAATGCTCAGAGAAACATTGAGCGAGAGAGAGAGAAAGAGAAAGAGGGGGACAGTGGGTAAAAAGTTGATGTGTGCACACACCCACACACACCCAAAACAAAAAAGAAAGCATAGCAATATTTAAAATGCAGTGGCATTTAATGGTTGTTTGAATGGTTCAGCGATTCCTAAACAACAACAAAAACAATAACAGCTACTACACAGCAGCGCGGCCCGGAAAGCGCAACAAGCGTAATAAATGTGCAGCCAAAAAGTATGCAATAAATTTCGAAACAATCAACTTTGATGCATGTAGGTGAACACGTACACAGACACATATAAATGCTAAAGCACAAAAAAGGGAGGACTTTTGCACAGTGAGGCAAAATAAAAGCGCACTGCAATCATCAACACAGCAATAGCCGCAGCAAGAGCAGGAGCAGGAGCAGCAGCAGCAGACGTCATCATTTTTAGTTGTTTCGCTTTTTTATGATTATTTTTATTTGTATTTTATTTGTTACCTATTGTACGACACACGAGTAGTGGAACAATTTTGCAACATTTAGCGCGGCTCGACATTCCCACAATTTATATACAGATACTTGCTAGGCGCAGGGCGACAGTGGCGACGGGGAAAGGGCAGAGAATGGGCGTGACTGTAGGGGAGGGACAAAGGCAACACGAGTCATTAAAATGATTCACTCAACTGTATTTAGGATGTGTGGCTGTGGGTGTGGGTGTGGACGTGGGCGTGCGCCACGCCTGGTATTGTTGCATTTCCTTTCGCTGTGGTTGATTTTCCATTTCGCTGTTTGTTTTTACGCGTTTTTTGGCAGCGGAGCAAGGGGCAAGGCATGTAGCACATTTTCATTAGTTGGCGAACAACAATGCAGGCAACAAACATTCATCTAGTCAAATAAAAGTGCAAAATCAGGAGCAATGAATACTTTATTTGCATTAGAAACATTCCAACATTTTCCACTATTTTCAGTTTATTAAAAAAAAAATACAAAATATGGAAAAGGAAAAATCACATTTATAGTTGACATTTCAAATCGTGAAACTATTTGTCGAATTCAATGAATTTTATTTACATTCTCTAACCCTTTAAAGTTTTATACTATCTTTAATTTTACAATAGTTAATATTTTATCAAATAAAGTAATAATAATACTGATTTGTGACATATAGTTAGTTGGTACTTCAATTTAGTATCCATCTAACAGTTTAACTACATTGAATATTCAGAACTACTAAATACCACACCGCATTTTAGATTTTTGTTATAGCTCATGCTAAATGACTGGGTATTTATATTCTGGCATCTCTCTAATCCCTGATTTGCCATCCATATAAACACACAGCATATTATCCAAATTCGTAAAATCTGTAAGAAAGAAGTCCAGTACGGATAACTGTCCTACCTGGTCTTAGCCAATGGTGGTGTTGCATTTAATGTCGAGCAACATATGCTTAAACAATCGCTCGATCTCGCTCGCACTCTCAATCATCGCCATGTGTCAAATTCAGTGCTACATTCTCTATCAAGCAACTGTTCTTTAAACAGTTATAGTTTACAATGTAAATCAATTAAAAATGTTAAATGTTCACCGCTAATTAATGAGTATATCTAAAGATGTCTATTCAAAATAACATTATTTAAGGAAATAAATTATATTTACCATTGACTGCGCACTCGCGGCGGCATTAAAATCAATCAAGCAATCTTTTTCAAACCAGAAAAATTACAAAAGTTAAACTTGCGTTAAATAAAGCTTGATTCATTTACTTATTTATATTTGTATGAATTTTCGTTTATATAATGAAAAATGTATGTTTACACATACATATATGTTGTATATGCAATGCGCAATTGAATTATTTATTCTACAGTTTACCATATTTTTTTTACAACTGTCCTAAGCCAAGAGGTTAAATGTGAGCCGAAATCGAGAGGGCATCAAATGTATTTGAGATATTAAGAATATTGAACGACTTCCACCGACTTGTCTTTGTTGGATGATAGAGATTTATTTAATGGCTTCACCGCACATTCTAGGGTAACACCTATTCGGTCAATGCCATTCACAGCACCTTCGCATAAAAAGTATGAAAAACTGTTATTAAAAAAAGAAGAGGTTGCTATAAAATCTGGTCGCACTACATGAAGCACCGCGACAATTTTTACCGCATAAAAATTCGCTCTATAAATAATGAAACGATTAAAATCTGCGAATATTTCACACACAAATAAAATATTTGATATACATGCATGTGGAAATATGGCTATGTGGAAATGTGGAAATCTGTTCAAATGAATTGTTTTCATATATCATGCATATTTCATGCTCGCATTTCGCATAAATATCTCTCAAATTGACTCGCAAATAAATTCGTATTGGAAAATAACCGAAACTAAGACGGGAGATTAATCGGTGGCCGAGGCCAGCACGCAAATTGAATCGCGCTATAAGCTCAGCAAAGTCGTTTTGTGAAGAGTAGATCATTTGAATACATCAAATTGATATTTTCAATTCAAAAGCCAAGCACTTACCTTCTGCATTTATGCATAACAAACTGTTGAGTGGGAGTTTTATTCAATGTGTCTCGAAATTAGCTTGTTTGGCGTGCGGATTCGCCCTGTTTATTGGTCATATAAATATAATGCGAGGGTCTTCCCGCACCGAGTTTATGGCGCTTTATATGTGTCATTCGTATTAGCTTAATATGCCGGAAAAGTGCGCTCGATATTTAATAGACCCCCATGGCAGATTGCACTGTCATAACT
This sequence comes from Drosophila navojoa, assembly GCF_001654015.2. The sequence goes on from NW_022045939.1 coordinate 302,489, forward strand.
TTTATGCGGCCTTTAAAATCATATACATATAAAAAAAAATTGTGTTAATTTTCATGTGTTGCTGCCTGTCCCTGCCCCTGTCCCACTCTCTCTCCTCATTTCCCATAAAAAGGTAAATTTTGGCCATTTTATGGCTACAATGAGTATCATGTGGGTTCGCCCGTTAAAATAAAGGGAAATTATGGCCCGCACGTTGACTCTCAAATTTATATTATAAATCTAAGATCTAAGCACTTCTAACACATGCCTTTCCTTTTGGCTACAAATCATTAAAGCTTTTTGCTTACCTTCTTATTACTTATAGAAGTTGTACTTAAATGATGAGTTAGCCGGAATTTATGGCTTGGGTACACTAAAAACATTCATCAATTTCTATCGCCTCAAAGAGTTTCTACTTCTAGCAATGTTGCTGTATCTATTTTTGGTATACCAAACTGTCGAAAGGACCATCTTGAAACGGCGTCAAGACAGCCATTTATATTTCAAACAGCTATTGAGATTATGTATTTGAAATGAAAATGTAGTCTTGATTAGTATCAATATGAAACTGAAATGCATTAAAAATATTTGTATACATTGTATAAAAAAATTTATTAAATACTTGAAAAATGTTTGTAAATATTGATTTATGAAATATAGAATTCTAAATTCTAAGAATGTTCGGGGGTCAGTCTGTTACTCCGCGAAAATTCTCTAGAGTCTAACGCGATTATTTTTTGAAATAATCGCCAATAGAAGCAGAACTATCGATGATGGTGTATTATTTGATATATCGTGCTATCACTACTTGCTTTACACTGAACTTAAGACTTTCTCAAACCACGTCTATATCGGATTCCAACTTTCTTTTGGAATGTCTTTAGCATCGATTTGTGGTCCATTCAATCAGTGATCAACTATTTTGGCCAAGAGTAAACATATTTATTATTTTATTGAGCTTAAGAAGCAAAACAAAAGTACTAAAAGTAAGTTAAATTAATTAGGGAACCGATTAGTGGCATCCGCACTCCTTGGCAACCGTCTTTTGATACTTGGTCAAGTCTATAATATCCTCGTTGATGTATCGCAGGATGGTGATGGCGCCCAGAGCAGTGGGCACACAGCAGGGCTTGGGTAGATGCGGCTGCTTGAGATGCATCAGAGTCTGAACAATCGCGTGATTCGTGGCATTCATTTTGGTGCCCAGCGGAAAATTACAGCCGCCGCCGCAGAAGTACGCCTCGAACTTCTTGGGCGCAATGACCCAGTTGTGCATTTGCAGCTCCTTGAAGTCCACCGTGAAATTGAGACGCTCGCAGGACTGTGGCGGCTTGTAGAGGTCAGCTGGAGGGGGCGGGCGTGGCTGGGATGCCTTCCGCTTCTGTAGATCCCGCTTGAAGCGCAGTTTTTGCACTTTCACCAGCAGCTCGGGTCCTTTAAAGTAGCCCACAATGAAGGGCTGCAGATTGGACTGTATGTCCTGCGGAGCCACCAGACCCGCATGCCAAGCAGTAAGCGGCGCCTCCTCCCCCAGCGAGACGCGCAGCTCGTGTCGTTGCGGACTCCTGCTGAGCAGCCAGGTGCGCAGCGTCCGCGTCAGATTGAACTCTAGCCAGCCTTTGTAGTGGGCCGTGGTGTTCACAGAACTTAGAATGCGATACACAGGAGGCGCATCTATGCCCGGCTGATGACTGTGAATCGTCCTGTAAACGGAGACAGTCAGATTTTGGCGCTTCTCCAACACGCTGGGCTGCTTGTAGATGCGCAGCGTTGCCTGCATCAGCATAAGGTCTATGGGCACATCTTTCGCGTTGAAGCTGATGTGCATATCCAGCTGGTCAAGCTCGGAGGAGCTGGGCGGGGCACGGCTGGAGAAGGTCAGTATGCTATTGCAGCTGGCCATCTCCTGGCGATCCTCGCGAGTGAGCAGGATGTCATCGTCCAGCGAGCGTTTGTGTCGCTGCTGCAGCACCTCCTGCGGCTCCTGCTCCTCACTGATCTCATTGTAAACTTCCAGCAGAAACTTGGAGGCAGAGTTGTGGAGCTCGGTGGTCTTGGCCATACGTCTGGGTCTGTCACCCAAATCCAGCAAGTCAATCATCTCAAGCTGCTCGGTAAGTGCAGGCTGCACAGGACCATCAACCGTTACGTAGCTCGTGGCCAGGACGACCCTGTGAGAGCAGCAGAGCAATAAGAACCGTAGTAATCGAAGCATTGTTCTCCTTAAGTGGACAATAAGCAACTGAGCCAAGTCCTGGTCAAGGTGCAAATTATATACCTGCGTAGCCAGGTAGCTGGGAATATCATTCCAGTTAGGTAGTGTAGAACTTAAGCCTTTCACCTACCCTAGGGGTATGGATGCAGAATAATCTTTGCCCTTTAGCTAGTCCTAGTTATGCGATGCTCTACGTAATCTAATCTTTTCTCTCGCTCTGTCTCTCTCTCTCTCTTTCAGGTGTATTACAAATCAACAACAGCAGCGAGGAGGATCAGGGAAAATACGAGTGCGTGGCAGAGAACTCGATTGGCACGGAGCACTCGAAGGCAACCAATTTGTATGTAAAGGTTCGTCGCGTCCCGCCTACTTTCTCCCGCCCGCCAGAGCACATAAGTGAGGTGATGCTGGGTTCCAATCTGAATCTATCATGCGTAGCTGTCGGGTCACCCATGCCGCACGTTAAGTGGATGAAGGGTAAAAATTAATCAAATTAAAAAAGAAACTGAGCTAATTTAAGCTCTCTCCATTTATCATATATAGGAGCACAAGATCTGACACCGGAGAACGATATACCCATAGGTCGGAATGTTTTACAGTTAACTAATATACAGGAGAGCGCGAACTTCACCTGCATAGCTGCCTCCTCGCTCGGCCAGATCGATGCAGTATCCGTGGTCAAAGTGCAATGTAAGTAGAAGTTGAAAATTATGCCCCAAATACCCTGTAAGCCAGCACTCCACAAGAACATTTCTTTATAGATAAGTTATGGATTTATGATAAGATTGGTTAAAGTTTAAAGGACAATTTTATGTTTATATTATTGACTGTATTCTCTCTCTTTCACTGTCTCTTTCCCTTTGCGCAGCACTGCCAACGGCGCCGACGGATGTGCAAATATCCGAAGTGACCGCAACGTCGGTGCGTCTGGAGTGGTCGTACAAGGGACCCGAAGATCTGCAGTATTATGTCATTCAGTACAAGCCGAAGAATGCGAATCAAGCCTTCAGCGAGATCAGCGGCATTATAACCATGTACTATGTGGTGCGCGCCCTGAGCCCGTATACGGAGTACGAGTTCTATGTGATAGCTGTTAACAACATTGGGCGTGGTCCGCCCTCGGCGCCAGCGACTTGCACCACGGGTGAGACAAGTGAGTATCCCGCCCGTACCGCAATTTTAACATTACAAGAGATAAACCCACTAACTGTTTTTCCATATTTTCTTCTGTCTACTTCATACATTTTGAACAAACGCTGCCAGGATTTTCAACAACTTGTGTTTGCTTCTTATTTTCGTGTTGAGTTTTTAAATTTTATTTTTTTTTCGTAAATGTTTATGTAAAGTGCAGTACTTACCCGTTTCCCATTATATCTTCTCTTTTACATTTTCTTCTCCTTTCGCTCTCTGCATCATAGGCGATTTCTCATTCGGTGGGACAAGTAAGTATCCTTAGCATTTGCTTCTTCTTCTTCTATGCCAACAAAATTTTACGGCAAAAACAAGTTCAATAACAATTCCTGAGAGGCTTTCACATGACATCAGCCCCCTGTGGCACCGAGCCCCCTCCTTCAACTCAGCCCCCTCTGAACCTCTGCTCTACGAGCGCTCACCTCTTCCACTCGCTTGAAATCAAAGGTAACTGCAATGGTTAAAAACGAAAGCCAGCTGCATACGCAACTGCTCAATCTCACACACACACTCGTCTGATGTATGTGTGTGTGTGTGCTGAGAGGCAGCTGGCTCACGTCGCCTAGTGCCCGCCACCATTCGAAATGTGCTTGGAAACGCATAAACTTTGCATTGTTATGCGTTCATATGAATGCGCATCAATGTCGTTTTCTGCTTGCAAGTGCCTTGCATTTGTATGCGTGTGTGCTCGCATCTATGCATGTGTCTGGGTGTGTATGGGGCGATTTAGCCACGGCAATTGCGCGTAAGCAAGCGGTGCTCACAACTGCGTTCCGCTTGCTGCGCGCCGCTCTTCTCTCAGCTCCTGCTGCTGTTGCTGCTGCTCTTCTTCTAGCCTGTCTCACATTTTTTAGGAATTTGTTGTAGCTCGTCGTATAAAAGTTGAAAACTTTTATTGCCACAATTATGCTTATCGCTTGCCCAGTATCGTTTCGAAATATTATTTCGATGGCGCCGTTTACAGCCAGACCTCAAAGAAGGGAATAGAAAATATAGAAAAACTAGCAAAAAATTTGCTTGAGAATTCAGCAGCAGGTCGCACGCATTAGATATTGACACGTGTCAGTGGCGCTTAGGTAGCAGCTGAGGTGGTCGAATTTACGGTCTGCAAGTGCAACAATCGAGTGCCATAAACACCAGGCAGCTTAAACGGTCACGATGGAAACTACCTGAGTCGTAGCTATACTGGATTACGATGTGATGATTAGAGTTTCGTTTCTTGAATCAAGCTCAAATGTAATGTATGTTATTTGAAGCATGCGTATCTGTTTCTTACCCTAATGAATTACTTCATTAATCCACTCACAAACTCTGTGCTATATAGTAAAATGTTTTCGCATAGCTAAGTTAATCACACACATATTATATACACTATTGTCGATTTTCTATGAATCGCGTCAAAGCCAATTTAATTAATGGCTGCTGTCGGTAACCATGGTCTGTTTTCAGTGACCAATCAGCTATTGCCGCTCTGTAGTTAACTTATTTCTGTGAGCCCAGTATTCGGCGACTCTCTCAATCACTCATCCTCTTCACTCCTTTTAGTACAGTATGCGTATATATGAAAAATGATAAGTGCGAATAGAATGGATGCATATGACTGTAGCTGATCTGCTCATAACGAGGCATCATAAGTGCGAATGAAACAGCTGTATATCGCTGTAGTTAATCTGCTTATAATCATCTGCATATGTAAGCCTATCTACACGCTTTTACAAAATGTTGTGCACTGCCAGCGCTCACCTAATAATATAATTTGTCTGTAGCCGACCTGCTCACTATTATGTTTACTCTTTTCTTTACATCGGCCGACCTGCTCACTATTATGTTTACTCTTTTCTTTACATCGACTGGCAACTCTTGCCTTCCTCCCTCTTTCGCTCATACACAATTTCGTTCACTATTTGTGCTCTGTTAATAACATTGCTGTACACTTAACATTCAAATACTGTTTTTGCATTTTCATACATTTCTGCGCAGATCGATAAACGGCAAACATCGGCTCATCTTCGTCCATTAAATATAAATTCATGTAGCTTTGGCTCTTACATTTCAAGCTGCCCCAAATCATTACCTACTTCCGCTAGGTCATATTGTCATCTATTTTGGTTAATATTGCACAGATTAGAATCAGTAATTTATGCTTTTCATTAATTCTCAACTGAGGCTTTGCCTGGCTGCAGCATATCAGAAACTTGATGATTTTCACGCTAGCCGGAAAGCTGTTGCTGCCTCAATTTGCATCAATTATAAATGTACATGCAGCAGGTACTCAAGAACTTCATCTCTCTCTCTCTTTCTCTCTCGCTCTGTCTGTCTCTTTCGCACTCTCTCTAATCCTTTGATCGATTGTCTGCATTCAAGCTTTTGAAGTGGCTGATGCCTTGTATTGCAATTTAGCTATAATGTATACAACTAATATGGTCTAATACATTTAAGTTTGATGCTCACACACACACGCATGCACCCAGAAGTGTGTTGGCAACTCTTTAACAGCTCCTTTCGTCAAATAATAGGTCATGGGTCCTGCTTCCGATGTCTTTGCATGAGTGACTGTGTGCATACGGGCATGTGGGTGTGTGTGAGTGTGGGTGGCTGCTAAGAATTTAGTGCTGTGTGCTCTAAGCATAAAGCAGTAGGCGTGAGCAGGCATGCAAGGGATACATATTAATGGAGCGTATCCGTATGTAATGTATATGCTCTTAAATGCAGCTTACGTGACGCTCCCGCACACATGGAGCAGAAGGAGCCGCCAGGATAACTGCCAGGGTAACGAGGAAGCCAGCAGCTAGGCATCCAGGCAGCCAGAAGGTGGCGGAGGCAAAGCTATTGCAATTTTTGAGTGCCCCATGTGCTGTGCATGCAAATCTTAGCCTAGACCCGGCAAATGGCAATGGCAGCTCGTTCTATCTATAGCAAACGCGCGCACACACACACACACTTGTGTAACAGATGAGATGGTTGCGATATAAATTGTGGGTAAAACGCTGCAGTGGCACCCCATGTACAAGATATTGCAGTAAAATTGTGAGAATTGGAATTTATTGATTGGCCATTAACCAATTGAGGAGCACAAGAAAAGGAAATGTTACAGCACATATACACACCCACACACCCATACATCCGCTCCCTATCCTACATGGAGCAGCAATTGCAAGGCGAGATCCACTGCTGCTGTTGGCCACTAATTAGTGGAGCCTGGCGTTAGCTGCTGTTCCCTCTACCTATTTCCAATGCCAACCACAACTTCTGCTGCTATTTCAGTTGTTCACCAATTTCACGCCTCGCAAATACATTCCAAACATGTGCGAATGCGGTTACAACCCAGTATACCCAATAAACAGTTGAAATGCATTTCAAGTAAACTTAACTGAAATCGATTGTAGGAATCTGAAATCTAGCGAAAAATGCGCATTATTAATAAACTTTATGTTGGATTTGTGACAATATCCTCTCCTTAAAAAGATTACAGCTGAAATAGCTGAAAATAAAATTATCGCAAAGTATCAGCTTTCCCGTACGGATAGATAGACATATTTTCAGATTGATCATCTGATATATTTATATATTAATACGTCTCCGCTTATATCTTCCGTCCGGTTATTGCGACGTGAATTCTACTAGCCAGTCCAACCTATCTGGCTATAGCGTCTTCCGGTATAACCACAATCCCTTAAAAATACTTATAATCTGATTATTTTGTATATTTAATTCGGCTATGACTATGTAATCATAATGTGCTAGAAACGGAGAAAAGATCCAATATTTATTTTTAAACTTTTTACTTGCACTTACAAGTTTTAATTTGTAAACAGAATTATTACATTAGGCATCGGTAAATTGTGTTGTACTAGATTTTCATTATTATTATCGGTTATACAGACTCAACACCACTAAATAATAAAAGCCTAGGGCAATAGACAGTTTTTGGAAAACCAACTGATTTTTGCTGCAGTTGCTAGGCATTGTATTTTATATCTCGAAAATCAGTTAATGTGTGCGTGTATGTGTGCGTTAAACGTCGAACTATGCCTGTTTTTGCAGCATTGCGTTGCACATTATAAATGCGAAATTCGCACTATAATGCGCCGAGGCAGTGCAGCCCAAAAATATGTTTACTATGGGAGTCCGGCAGACGGACGTGCATTTAGCAGAACTTCATTCCCAGCGATTGTGATGGATGATTGTTTGCGTTATAAAACATTTATCTCTCTCTGTCTCTCTCTCTCTTCCTTCCATTCTCCGGTGCTGCAGCCATGTTGCTGCCTATTTTTGACCTGGCCCTGCATTCGGTTTTAAATCCTGCTGCAAATGCCAAAAATTTCATTTAGCAGAAACGCAGCAATTGGCTGACAGTCTGTCTGCCTGTCTGCTTAGGCTCTGGCATTTTCGTAGTTGTATTTAAACTGCATTTCTAATTGATTAAAACCTATTCGAAAAGTAAATTACTTTAGTTAACATGCCAATTGGATGCGGTATCTCTTAATTATCATGGAATATTCATATTGAATGAACATGAATTAAATTGATATTCATTGGGATTGTCTTTAGATTGTAGACAATTTTCTTGATGGTCTCCCTTCGGATCTGCTTCTCTCTCTCTGTCTTTCTCTCTCATGCATTTTCAGAATTTAGAAGATGAACTTATTTGCTTCTATTATACCCTGAACCCCTTGAAAATGGGAAGGTAGGGTATATTGTTTTTGTGAAAAAGTATGTAACAGGCAGTATGCATCGCAGACCCCAGAAGGTATATAGTGAGCTGAAATCTGGCAGGCATGCGCAGTACGAGTTTATCGTATTTTTTCGATAACTCATCCGATTTTTTCGAGAATAATCGATAATTTTATATTGTTTTTCAGCCTAATTTAAGCACTTTTACACCTTGAGGCTTCAGATTTACTGTATAAATACATTTGATGAATTCGAAGATTTTGTAATTTACAGATTTTGGTTACCACGCCCCCTTTCGCTCTCAATTTTCAAAAAATGTATTTCAAGTACTAGAGACTTGTGCTTTGGAATGTACACACATTGCTCTGATAGTTTCATAAAAATAGTCCCACTATGAAAGAAATTGTACAACTAATAAGCTCTCATAATATTGTCCACACCACAGCGCAGCCCAAGCACAGTCACTGCTTACTGCGCAGTAAGCAGAGCGTGGGCTTATGTGTGCGTGTTCATGAAGGAAGTGGAAAATGATTAGAATATCAGCTTGGAGGGTTCAGGGTATCTCCTAGTCGAGCAGTCTCGACTAAAGCTTTCTTACTTGTTTTTTAAATGTGTTTACAATAATAATAATCCCTTTTTATCTCATACTCTCTTTCTATCTCTCTCTTTCTCTTGTTTGGTGTCTCATTCTTTCACTCTCTACTTATCTCTTTTCAGAAATGGAAAGTGCGCCACGTAATGTGCAAGTGCGGCCGTTGAGCTCCTCAACGATGGTTATTACTTGGGAGCCACCAGAGACGCCCAATGGACAAGTGACCGTAAGTACCTGGCATTGAGTACGCATATTAAACAAGAGAACGAACACAGAGTCCGGCCATAGCTGCACGGCAGACCAAGCCAGGGGTCGACACTTTGTCACGTCGAACGACCAGAGATCCCGGGGCGGCAGGGAAACGGCACGAAATGACGTTAGCCGTGTTTGGCATTAAAACGCAGACAGAGAACAGCCGACAAGCAGGCGGCGGAGCAAGGGGCGCAAGACAAGCGGTTAAATGCAAATGTGCGAATGAAATCAAAGCCACATAGTTAGCCAGTTAGCCAGCAGTTGGCTTGCAGCTTGTAGCTTGTAGCTTGTAGCTTGTAGCTTGTAGTTTGTGTGCCCCAAGTCAGATCCTGGCTGCCTCCTCCTCGCCTTGTCTGGCTGCAGTTTGATCGAGTCAAGTGCTAGGCCGCAATTGTTGTGGTCGGTCTCCATTGCCTCTGTTGCTGCTTCTGCAGCATGGCTCGTGGCACGTCGTGCTGCAGCTGCAGCTGCAAACACTGCTCTCGCCACAAGGCGAAAATTATAAACTACGCAAATCTGAGACCACAAGCCATATTTCATTCGAACCAGCAATTTATGGTCAGCAAAAGGTTCCAAGAGATGCGACTTTTAATTGAGCTATACGTGAAGGTGGTTTTAGAGAACAGTTAACTTGTGGCTAAGTAAGAAGTTTCCTAAGTCATCAGCTCCTCCTTGTTTTCGAGGAACTTCATAGTCTTATGTTTTCATGAAATTAATATTAATAATCCTCTTTGCATCGCTCTCTCTTCCTAAACCACAATCTCTATAGGGCTACAAGGTGTACTACACGACTAACCCGAATCAGCCGGAAGCCTCCTGGAACTCCCAAATGATTGACAATAGCGAATTGACAACGGTCTCGGAATTAACGCCTCATGCCATCTACACAGTCCGTGTGCAGGCGTACACCTCAATGGGAGCCGGTCCTATGTCCACCCCTGTGCAGGTGAAGACACAGCAAGGTGAGTGCCAACAGCCCACGGCCTACGCTCTACGTCCACCATCATGTGGGTGGCAAATCATGTGCAATTAATTGCGAAGTGCGCAGTTAACTTGACTGCTTAAATCAACCTGCATAGATATAGATTACACCAATTATTTAATTAAGACTCGAAATGTGCTCAATGCAGATAATTAATAATTTCTAACAGTCTGGCAACGCTGAGAGCATTAACTAGGCAGAGCCTTCCACTTGTTTGTTTAGCAATGTTTAATTGGCTATCGAGTGGCATGATTTGGTAGTTAACAGATATTATTCGCTGTCAATATGGACTGATTTGCTCTCAACTCGAAGTTAGTTTAGAGAATAAAAGAAAATGTAATTATGTTACTCTATTTAATTTGACAGATGAGGACTATTTTGTATCTGAATTTTGGGATTGTCATGGTTGCTATTATTTATTTAAAGAGATTTCTTACCATCTGGCAACGCATGTTTTAGTGTCTAGCTTATTCTGCATGGCAGACTGCTTTAAATTTAAAATACTTGCTGACTCTGACCACGCTGGAGCAGCAGAATTTTCTTTCTTTCTTCTAGCTGAATGCCAAGTTGATTCCAGATCAAATCCATTTATAACATTTACTTCTACTTACATGATGTGCTTTTATATGTGTGTACGTGCGTGCCTCTGGGTGTGTGTGTTTGTACGTGTGTGTATGCGTGTGTTATGCTTGTGCATTCTGGTGTGCTGCAAATATTCATTAAATTTGACTGCTGAAGCAATTGCATTTGCCATACTTTGATATGCAGCTTTGTGGCTTCCGAGGTCTTCGACTGGCAGCCGGAACGACACACGGTGTGCTAGGGGGCGTGGCAGTCTAATAGTGTGACTCTGAATTTGTTGCATTGCCAGTTGTGTTGCCTAATGCGCTTAGCTTCGTTTTGGGCCAACCTCTCTGACAGTAAGCCCTTCCTACGGCTCCAACTGAGAATTTCCAGCAGAAAATTTACGCAACGTAAATAGATTCCTTTATGTATCAGATGAAAGATTGCAAAAAGAAGATAAATTGAAAACTTTTGAATTTCTTATACCGTTGTTGGATCGGACTACTTAGCATCATGGATTATATTGGTGTAAAATGTATAACGGATCGCCCCTATTTAAATACGATATCTAGTTAGTTATATGCCACCAGGTGGCCTCAGTTAGGTAATCATAATTTGCAGACGGAATAAGCAGTTACCGTTTACGCATTATTCACAAATGAAATGTGGGGAGTCACATGAAATTGTATTACTTTATTAGATCCATGTAAATATGCCAGCAACAAAAAATGGGACTGGTCTTCGTTTTGGCAATGGCCAGGCACGTTTGCATTTCAATATTTGGTTGTAGCAAATAATTCAATCAATTTTGTAGGCTTCAGGTGCGCTACATGTTCATGTGGCTGGCCAGACGGTTTGCATGTCTCCCGAGTGTATCTGAATCATAATATCTGAATGGGCGCATGTTCCCGTATATACATATATAAATAAATGCCGCATTGATTTGTTTGTGTATTTTATTTAATTTCCGTAATTTCCGTTTCATTATTACCGAACCAACCGAAACCGTAACCGAAAACCGAAAACCAAATATGTGCCTACGTGAATGCGAACACATATATAAATATATGTACATATATCTACAATTTGATACATCTATGCGTGTATGTATTTGTATGTAATGTGTTTGTATGCCTCTGTGTGCAGGTGTGCCATCACAACCGAGCAATTTCCGGGCCACTGATATCGGCGAGACCGCAGTCACATTGCAGTGGTCCAAGCCGACTCATTCCAGCGAGAACATTGTGCACTACGAGCTCTACTGGAATGACACATACGCCAATCAGGATCATCACAAGTGAGTTACATGCATACATCTATGAATGTACATGCTTATTAAGGTATCAGATATGCATAACCGAGCTCTACTCCTGCAGGCGAATCTCGAACTCCGAGTCTTACACGCTTGATGGTTTGTATCCCGATACCCTCTACTACATCTGGCTGGCGGCACGTTCGCAGCGCGGCGAGGGCGCAACGACACCGCCCATCCCCGTTCGCACCAAGCAATATGGTAAGTGGCTGAGACTCTTTGATCCTAAGTTAAGCAAGCGGATATCCGCTAAAAAACAGAAACAGAAATAAAACTCAACTAAGCCGTAGTACGAGTTTCTCTAGCTTAAGTACAAATACAAAAATACAAATTTTCAAAAACTCTAAACATAAATTTCGTTCCATTTAACTATAAAAATATACAATATACATAAATATATAACTACTTACATATACATATGTCATATTCGACGCCTATAAATGTAGTTGATTATTCAGTTCAAATAACGTTTATTGATAAAGTATGTGTGCAGGAGCGCGCTCGCGCGTGTGTGTGTGTGTGTGTTCCACTGTGTGTTATGGCATTCGCAAGGATACAGGTAACAATTAAGTGTGTGTGTGAGTGTGTGTACGTATGTGTGTGTGTGTTGTATGTTCTGAGTTGCACTTTTCTGCCTTAATAAGTTATATATTGTATGATATGTGATTGTTTCTAGTTAGCTGCAAGTTTATCTAATATCAATTATCAAATACTTATAGTTCAGTTTATCTACATTCCATATACTTAACACATTTATACATTTATAAACACTAGACTACTCCTAAATACATATACATCCAAGTTATCCTAGCTTAGTTAATACATATAACATACATACAACCAACAGGTTAGTTAGGCATACGAACACCTACATATGTATGTATAAGCCCATGTCTATTCTGATACTGAGTTGCCAAAGGCGGGGCTTATAACAATTAGTAATGCTTCGTCAATAGAACGAGGAATGATGTAATCATTCACAGGCATTGACATCACGAGCAAAATTATCCTTTCTTTTCTCACTTATTATATGATTACGTGATTTATATTTATTTTTATACCCTGAACCCATTGAAAATGGGAAATCAGGGTATAATGGTTTTGTTTTATTTATATTTCTTCTTTTTAAAATCTATAATTAAGTTCTGAAAAGCTAAACATTTGTTCTCCCTCTTTTGAATATAAAAAATTTAATTGCGTGTATTTTTGTGAATTCGACGTCTGATCCAAATGAATTATAAATTCCTTTTAAGTACACTTCGCTCTATTGATGAAGCATAACCTAAAAAAGAACACTAGCCAACACTATAAACAACACCACATCACAAACTTCAGTACAGAAAAAACTAAAAACAAAAAGAAGACCAACAGTAAATTTAAACGAAAGATTATTTTGATTGCAAATGATATTTATACTCAAAAAAACAATGAGATATATAGTATATTATACATATATATTTAAGTTTATATCGAGAATGTGTATTTGTATGTAATTTGATTTCAAGTCTTGATTTATGCAAATTATGGGTAAAAGTGTCTGCATCTCTTGCCTAGCCTTCGCATGCCCAAACTTGAAGGCAACTGCAAAAAGCCACAAACGAAAATATCGAGACAATAAACTTTGTCGCTCTCTTCTGATTTGCACTACCTTTCACTCTTACTCACCCTCTCACTCTGCCTCTCTCTCGCTCACTATCTCTTGCAATTGTAGTTCGTAATTGATTTTGAAATGCGTTTTAATAGAGAACGCACCAAGACAAATGTTTGTCAGAGCTTGAGTACAGCTAAGTATGCCTCAATGCACTACATACAATATTATTATATTAGTTATGCATACATATTGAGATATATATAGCTACATATGTGTATGTGTGTGTGTTTATTCTTTATTTGCATTGCATCACTTTTGGTTTTCATATTTGCACGTTTTGCATACTGTTAGCTTGATTTGGCGCATAATTAAAGTTTAAGTGGTTCCAGTGGTTCTCTGGCTTAACAATTGTTTTGTGGCTGCCGAATAGGGAGTGCGATAGAGAGAGAGAGACTGACTGAGTGAGAAAGAATTAACCAAACGAGATATGAGTTTGGCATGCGGATTACTACTTAGTGGTGCACATTGACTTATTCCTTGCAGTTTGTCATGCACGTTATTTGAAATGGGTTTGCAATTTGGGTTTTTGCTATATATCAATTAGTAGTAGTGATTGCGTTTCAATTAAGCATAACACTGTTATTGCCATGCAAGCTTGAACAATTTTAGTGCACTTGAGATAGCACCGACAATATGCTGAAATGTATATACGTGTATGTATATTTGAATAAATGTTTGTTTCTGGCTTCATGTTCTGGCTATTAGTTTCATGTTTTATGTAAGAAATAAAAACAAATTAAAAACCCACAGCCACATGGTTTATGCAAATTTAATTGTAAATGTGTGCGTGTGTGCGTATGTGTGCGTGCGTGTATGTATGTGACCTGTACAATTAGCTTAAGCTCGCTTTAAATATTTGTATCATCTTCTATAATTTATATAAAATATTCGTAGAGCTTGTTTAGTGCATGCTTTTGCGACTTTAAATTCTATCTATATTATGTCATTCATCTATTATATACTATGAATTTTTCTCAGTGTGTGTAGTTAGTCTTTCAGCTCAAAATCGTTACCAAAAAATATGCACAATTTAAGTTAAGCGAGAAGAAAAACTTCTCCAAAAAAGAAAAGAGAAGCAACGCTATATTATTTGCATAAACCATTGGATCGATCAAAAAGAGTTTTTATGTCTTGTATTTGAGTTTCGAGCTTATGATTTTAATATAACGTCTAACATTATGTCATTTATTTCAACATTATTTTGGTGCTTTTTTTCGTTACATGTTTTTGATTTGAAAACTATTTTCGTTTTGGTTTTAACGCTAATCGCTGAACGCTATGAAACATATCTCTCTGGCTATAACGCAACCAAATTTTCAATGCACAAAAAAAACCAAAAAACAAAAACCACACGTTCCCATCTATATTGTGTAATTAGTACCAGGTGCTCCGCCACGCAATATCACGGCGATAGCGAACAGCTCGACAACGATCGCGCTAAGCTGGCTGCCTCCGCCCGCGGAGCGCTCCAACGGCCGGATCATATACTATAAGGTGCTGTTCGTCGAGGTGGGCCGGGCGGACGACGAGGCGTCCACTCTGACCCTGAACATGACCCAGATTGTGCTTGACGAGCTCAAGCGCTGGACCGAATACAAGATCTGGGTGCTAGCCGGCACCTCTGTAGGCGATGGTCCGCGCTCCCACCCGATCATAACACGCACCCTAGAGGATGGTATGTATGCCAATGACAATCTTACCTATGCGTAAGTCTCTCTAACCCTCTTTCTTTCTTTGTTCACATTTATTATTTATAAGATTCTCATTTACACTTAATTTTCATAATCATATTTTACATTTAATTTATAATATTTTTAGTTTATTTGCATCAAACGTTATCAAACCTAACTAATTAATCAAAAAACGAATTAATTTTTATACGATTTTTGAATTTTGATATCGAGCATCCCCAATGCAGGAGCTGCCGGAAACGCCGCAATGGAGCGTTTTGTTTTTGATTTTCTTTTTGATCAGCAAAGTAAAACTCAAAGTATAACCATATTAGTATGCGTATGTGTATGTGTAACATGACTAGCAATAAATACCAATGCCACATACACATGCCATACTCATCTATCATATATCATATATCGTACATGTGTAAAAAAAAGCTGCAACATTCATTTATTTTTGAATGCAGCTATAATTCATATCCTCTCTTTCTTTGTAGACTCTATATTTATATTTATAGTTGTTTTCAATCCAGTTTTTAATATATTTATGTTTTTATCAAGATAATACATATTGTTATAATTCTCATCTCCTTTCAAATTTTTTCGCAATTATTTCTGTCTCAATCCTAAAGAATTAACTCCACTTTTAACAAAACTCAACTTTGTCTTCTATAGTTTCAAAATGTTCACCTAATATTCTAACGAATACTTCAAAAATATACTTACTTTCATCCCCAACAAATTTATGTTTTCACTTTTTTATATTTCTTAAATGAGCATTCATTTTATCTCAACTACATGTTTTTCCTACAGATTTTTAAGTTAAAAATTAAGTTATTTCCATATTGAGCATTTGATTTGAAGCCCATTTAATCGTTTTTTTTTTTTTTTTTTTTTTTTTTTGCTTACAAATTGAGAATTTGAAAATTTTAAAATTTTATTGGTACTATAAAATTGCATATTTTTTGGCGCAATTTTTGACAACTTTTTGCACTCGTATCTCTATCAAATAAAAATGCAATCGAAACTCTTTTTTAGCACAACTCCTATATTGTGTACTATATGCAAGAACGAATTTTTGTTATTTAATTGAATATCAAATCTGTATTTGCAAATACAAAAAAATAAAAGAAAAAACAAAAACTGAATTGGTTAAATATTATAAATATATATATATACGATACTTTTTTATGATATATTGCATCAACTTTTTGTGGTAATTTGTATAGCACAAAAATAATAAGAGCTCTGTGTTTTTGTAAGCGCACCAGATACTGAATACCTATAAACAAACACTTATCTTAAACAAACATCAATTTTATCTAAACATACACAAATTTATGATTTTCGTGAATTTCGTTGGTTTGTTTGTTGTTGGTTTCTTTTTTTTTTTTTGTTTTTTTTTTTTTGCAAAACGAACCACCAAAAGAGCCGTATAAAATATTAAATAGATTTATTTACATAATTAAATTTATGCAATTATAAATGTAAACAAGTACCCAGCCCGCGATAAATATGCCTAAATACGGCCTAGTTGTGCATAATGAAAGTGTAAGCCTCCTGCCCGATACCCTGCAATACCCTCGATTTCCTCCCGACTCTCTGTGCACAAGCTCTTTTATTGTGGTTTACCTAAGGCAAATAATGCAAAACGTTTTGCTGCATTTATTTACACACACGAACACAAGTATATTTATTATACTCATTCACGAAAGTGAAATGAGCATATTGGTTTTGTGCAATGTCCGTCTTGCTGTCCGACCGTCTATCCGTATGAACGCAGTTTATTTCGGCGCTATTGAAGCTAGAGACTTGAAATTCGGAACACATACTCGTGTATATCTTCGATTTATAAAGTGTTAAAATTAGTGGCGTGGCAAATCGAAGAATGCATTTTCCGATATACCAGAAATCATATTAGTTAAAGAGCTAGAAAGCTGAAATTTGGAATGTAGATTCGCACGTGCGTGCTATGGCGGAAATATCTACACCTGTAGAAAATCGGATAAAACTGTATCTCTAGAGTTTTTAAGCTAAATTAATTACAATTTTGCACGTGAGCTAATGTTATGATTCTATAAAGATTGGTGAAAAAATTATATGTGTACGCCTTTTAGAGGCGTGGCAAATCGGAAGAATACGGACGGACTGACAGACAGGGCTAAATCGTTAAGGCTTGTGAATGAGTATTCCGGAGCCGGTAAAGACCGACTGCAACGTTCTTACTTGTTTTTTGTTGTTTTTAATTGTACCCACACACATATTGTATATATATAAATATATGCTTGTATATATTTATATATTTACATGTTTAATAACTTTTTGCAGCAAATCGTTGCAATATTTTTTGGACTGCTTCTGAGTTTGGTTTTGGTTTTTTGATGTTTGCATTTTCTTTTTTTTTTCAATTGTGGGCAAACCTTTTGCACTTTGAACCCCACGCCCCTTAATATACATATGTGGCTTTTTTCGTTGTTGTTTATCGCTATGCAAATGCGCGAATACATGGCGAAAATCCTTAAATTGATTTTCGCATAAAAATTATTTGATTTTTGTATTTAATTTGTATTCTGTTGACACATTTGATTAAGTTTTATTTGCCATCACCTGCATGTTTGCCGAGTTAACACATTGGCATCTGTTTACCCATACCCTCTCTCACTCCTCGATTATACCTACATCATCTATCCCTCTCCATCTTTATATATTTTTTTCGAGCAGTTAATCTGCCCATTTGTTAAAGCAACAATGTAAAACCGTTTTTTCTCTTGCTCAAACTAATTGTTTATTATTTGTTCTAAGTATAGACTTGACAGCTGAGCCAATAGATTTAACAGTTTATATAGTTTTTGAGCATTTGTGAGAGATAATTAATCTGCAGTGCACACAATGAAAAGCGACAAAATTTGCATGTCAAATAGCGGTAATTGGAACGACGAACAATATATTTTCCGATAACAATACAAAATAATGAGTATAGAATTAAGAGCAGGATAAATAAAAAATGTAGACGAATATGTAACTCTTATTTCTTATGTGAATATTCAAAATTGTAAAGGTATTCTTTTAAGCAAGTCAAGAACTGATTAGAAATACTAAGAAGTGTAAAGTATTTTAGACGTTTGCCTTTTCTAAGAAAGGGAGAACTAATTCTGCTATAATTGGAGCCTAATGCTCAGAAGATAATCAATTTACAGAAGATTACGCAAATAGATAACAAAAATGTAATTTAGAAGCATATATTGATCGTTTTTGAATCGAACTTCAAAATTAATCTTAGCTTAAATGAGGAATCGCTAAGCTTCCTCTGTTTTGATTTATTTTCCATTTCATTTATTTTGCACTCCTCAATCAAGTATATACTATATTTCGAGTTTGCTATTCAACATTGGCAAGTCTAAATACCTTCTAGCTATAACTTGAAACTGAGTTTACATTGTTGCAATCCCACATTTTTTCACACTCTCAATATTTTCCCTCTTTGGTTTACAAACGCTTTTCGCTCTCGCTCATGAACTTGCTTGTTAGCTGATAAGTCGAACTGCTTGTTAAATTAACCATCCTGATTTACCGAGTACCTGTTAAGTTATTTCAACACACAGTTGAGGATCAAGATACAAAGATGATGAGGCAAAGTGTTGGCACTCACTTAGTTTGATTTGATTTGGCTAAGCACAATGAATTGTAATTTTAGTTAATGCTAAGCACCTAGTCAAGTAATCGTAACTAAGTTAACCGTTAAGCACACGGCAATTTACCTGTAAAAGCACTCGAAAAAAAGCAATGGCACACCAAATGCACTCAGCACAAAAAGAATGTGGGTTCAAAGGACATGCACTTGCATAGATATGCTGTAGTCCACACTGGCTACTTTTTCCCATTTAGAGTTGGACGAATCATGATTGTATATTATATTATATTTTATGGCACTGCACCTCAAGCACTTCAACGTGTCTAGTCAGCACATTATTCTTCTGCACAGCTCTCTATTCTCTGTCAGTGTCGTCTACCATACACATGTATATATATAATTTTAATTGTACTCAATTTAGCACAATCAAAGCGGCGTGTGTGTGTGTGTGCGTGTGTGTGTGTGTGCGTGTGCATGTGTGAATATGTATGGTTTCCATTGATATCCCTGCGGCTGCAGCATTTCACAGTTAAAGGATCCGCGCATAAGTATGCTACAGTATTTTGTATACCATTTGTGATGTATTTGTATATGCATATATATGTATATAATATCTATATACATATATATGTATTTATATATATGTGTGTGTGTTTTATTTTCTTAATTTTTGTTTTTTCGCTCACATATTTCGCTCGTTAGCTTCGTTGCGCTTTGCTTTCAATGCGAAATGCAAATAGCACCTGCCCCAAAGCTGGGCACTTGCTACGTTCCTCCCCCGCTCTGTATTTCCCGCCATACCCCCTGCGGTGTCAGTTCCTAATGCAGTCAGCTCGCCTTTTGTGTGTGCTAGAGTAGACTCAAACGCACACATTCAAACACGTTGTATGCAGAACGGAAAAGAACCGAAAAAACTGGATTATAGCATAAGAAGAAGAGAGTTAAGGATATGCTCAGCCTGCATGCGCTGATATTTGTGAGGATATTCGGCTACATCTGAAAAGGCTTGACTCAAAAAAATCGACTATATTTCAAAGAAATCGGTGTCTAAGAAAATATTTGTTTTTCTTTTAATATTTTAGATAACAACCGATGCGATACCATATAAGAAAAAAAATCAAATATTGATTTCAGATCTTTAAAATGATTGCAAACTTAACTAAGACCCTCTATACATTCTTGACAATCTGCCTTCCCCAAATTTATTTACTTTACAGGGTATACAAACCAGTAAGAGCTGTAAAAAATAGCAGTTCAAAAATGTTGTAGCTTAGCCTGGCACTAGCACGTACCTTTATTCCTTCTATTCAGCAGCGCAATAAAATGAAGAACAAAAACATGTATACTTATATAGAGAAGACCTCCTAGCATTTTAATTATTTTATATACTCATATAGTGAGTGTGTTTGGGTATTTGTGAATGCATGAGAAATGACAAGAGAGAGACAAAGCTGATGCAAAGTGATACAGTTGACATAGGTCTCTGCTCTGAGCCCTCAGCCCTCAGCCCTTTATTACTCTTGCCCCACTGTGCAGGAGGACACTAATGAAGCATAATTTAACATTTGTGCCGCGAGACGCATTTGAATAATTTCTAGTATACAGTCGACAAATTTTTAATGAAGTGAACAAGCTCTATATGGAAACTAGAAACTATATACACGTGTAAAAAGAAATTAAATAATTTATGTGAATAGTCTATCCCAATAAGTATATTTAGCTTAGCTTTAAGTCCTAGGCTTGTTTTAAGCTCTACAAAATACCACATCATATTTTTCGACAATTAAATAGAGTATCAAAGCGGGTGTGCCAACAAATATGTACATTTTATATCAAATATTCATACATGTATCAAGTATTTATCCTCCTTTATTTCAACAATCTTTATATCATCAAAGAAATCTCTTTAGTTCCTTCTTCTCACTTAATGTCCCAATAATCCCCCTTTTAATATGCACTAAATACTTTTTGTATACTGTAAACTAAAGAGCTATATCTTATATCTTTTTTCATATATAAACACACTAAAAAATACCAAATATATCTTTGCTTGGCCACTCGCACCTTGCACTCTACTTGCTCTGTTTCGTGCACCTTTTTTTGAATGCAAACTCGAAATGGAAAACTGTATAACAAACATTTTTGAAAACTTTTTTGATGTCTGAATACAAAACTAAAACAAAAAAAAAAAAAAAAAAAAAAAAAAAAAACATAATGCGAAATTTGATTTTTGAACGCAACCCTTTAATGGATGGTGGTTAAATATTAAAAAATACAAATATAAAAATACATTTTAAATCTATTTAGAGAAAAAGAGTGAGTATTTTTTAAATGGTTTGACTATAATGTTTAAGAATGCCCTATACATACATTTATATATCTAAAGTTAAATATTTGAAATTTTCTTTTTGTACTGGTCCCAAATATTGTTGACCAATCACTAAAGAATCGAATCTTTTTTTGTTTTTTGACATGTTTTTTCTATTTCAAACCAAAACACATTTTTAATGCCAAAATGTCAGCGAGGATTTTGCAATAGGGCTCTTGTCTTTTAACTCCAAGAGCCGCCACAAACATCTACTGATCTAATATACACGTACATATGTATATTTACAAAAAATATATATTTTTGATTTTAACTACATGTTTTGCACACAAACAGTAATAAAAAAAACACATATTTTGAATGCCTACATGTTTGTTTTTGGCCAGTCAAAGTCGAGTTGAACAAGAGCTGATCCGATGCTCTGATTCGATCTTGCTTCGATTGTCAAGTTTTTGTGTACATTTTTTGAAACTATTCAATAAGTATTATATACATTAGCAAGGTATCGATGCACTTGTTATTCACTTTTTGTGCACCTTCTACTACTGCGCAACCTGTATTTATTTATTTATTTATATATACCTACCGAAACTATAACTATAACTCTATACCTTACATATAGCACCTAAGCAGCACTTTCTTTAAAACTTTTTACAACTTTACAATTTCGACATAATATATTTTGTTTTTCTAACTGTGATGTGGTGACATGGTTGACTTGGAGCTAAGTTCGTTCTGGTTTTTGTATATTGCTCCTAGGGTCTAAGGCAACCTTAGCACTTAGTGTTTACTGTCTCTAGTTTCATCTATGTCTTACATCTAAGCAACTTAGTCTTAAGAACCCCAAAATCGAACAGTGTCTGTACAATAATCTAAGTTAGCTGCTAAGTAAACTTAAGTATTCGAACAGTTCCATGCAAAGACGTAACTTGTGCTTACCCCAAGCTAATCTATCGTTTCCTCGTCGTCGTCTCTAGTGCCCGGAGATCCGCAGGATGTCAAAGCTACGCCCCTAAACTCAACATCCATACATGTGAGCTGGAAACCGCCACTTGAAAAAGATCGGAATGGCATCATACGCGGCTATCATATCCACGTGCAGGAAATGCGAGATGAGGTGAGTTAGGGTGGCATATGGGGAATAAACTACATTCTCATTTATTGCTCGCACTTAGGGAAAGGGCTTTCTCAACGAACCTTTCAAGTTCGATGTGGTCGACACGCTGGAATACAGTGTGACCGGCCTGCAACCCGACACTAAATACTCGATTCAAGTCGCAGCTCTGACGCGCAAGGGTGACGGCGATCGTAGCACTGCGGTGATTGTAAAAACCCCCGGAGGAGTGCCTGTACGACCGACAGTAAGTCTTAAAATTATGGAACGCGAACCAATAGTCTCCATTGAACTGGAATGGGAACGACCGGCACAAACATACGGCGAACTGCGTGGCTATCGCCTGCGCTGGGGCGTCAAGGATCAACCACTGAAGGAGGAGATGCTCTCCGGACCACAGATGACCAAAAAACGATTCAACGATCTTGAACGCGGCGTAGAGTACGAGTTTCGTGTAGCAGGCAGCAATCATATTGGCATTGGGCAGGAAACAGTCAAGATCTTCCAGACTCCTGAGGGAACACCTGGCGGACCACCGGCGAACATAACCAAACGCTTCCAAACCCCCGATGTGCTTTGCGTCACTTGGGACCCACCAACCCGCGACCATCGCAATGGAATCATCACACGCTATGATGTGCAGTTCCATAAGAAAATCGACCATGGGCTGGGCTCAGAGCGAAATATGACGCAGCGCAAGGCGGTTTTCACCAACCTGGAGGAGAACACCGAGTACGTTTTTCGCGTGCGGGCGTACACGAAACAGGGCGCCGGCCCATTTAGTGAGAAGATGATTATAGGAACGGAGCGGGACATGGGACGAGCTCCAATGTCTGTACAGGCGGTGGCCACCTCCGAGCAGACAGCGGAAATCTGGTGGGAGCCGGTGCCAAGTCGTGGCAAGCTACTAGGCTATAAGATCTTTTACACCATGACGGCCGTCGAGGATCTAGATGATTGGCAAACGAAGACCGTAGGTCTAACCGAATCGGCCGATCTGGTCAATCTAGAGAAGTTTGCCCAATATGCCGTGGCCATCGCGGCCAGGTTTAAGAATGGACTGGGACGTCTTAGTGAGAAGGTTACGGTGCGCATCAAGCCAGAGGATGTCCCACTCAATCTGCGTGCTCACGACGTCAGCACACATTCCATGACTCTCTCCTGGTCACCACCCATACGCCTTAATCCCGTCAACTACAAGATCAGCTTCGATGCGATGAAGGTGTTTGTGGACTCGCAAGGCTTCTCTCAAACACAAAGTGTGCAGAAGCGTGAAATAATTCTAAAGCACTTCGTGAAGACGCACACGATCAACGAGCTGAGCCCTTTTACCACATACAACGTAAATGTGAGCGCCATTCCCTCGGATTACTCCTACAGACCGCCGACGAAGATAACGGTGACCACTCAAATGGCTGCCCCACAGCCCATGGTCAAGCCCGATTTCTACGGCGTGGTAAATGGCGAGGAGATATTGGTTATACTGCCGCAGGCATCCGAGGAGTATGGCCCCATCTCGCACTACTACTTAGTTGTGGTACCCGAGGATAAGTCAAATCTGCACAAGAACCCCGATCAATTCCTCACCGACGATCTGCTGCCCGGTCGTAATAAGCCAGAGCGCCCCAATGCACCATATATAGCTGCTAAGTTTCCACAGCGCTCGATACCCTTCACCTTCCATCTTGGCTCAGGCGATGACTATCACAATTTCACCAATCGGAAGCTGGAGAGAGAGAAGCGCTATCGCATCTTTGTGCGCGCCGTCGTAGATACCCCCCAAAAGCATCTGTATACATCCAGTCCCTTCTCCGAGTTCTTATCACTTGACATGCGCGAGGCGCCGCCCGGCGAACGTCCCCATCGTCCTGACCCCAACTGGCCCTCAGAGCCGGAGGTTTCCGTTAATCGCAACAAAGATGAGCCGGAGATACTGTGGGTGGTGCTACCCCTGATCACTGCCTTTGTTGTCTCAACCACACTGATCGTGCTGTATGTGGTTAAGCGTCGCAGGCAACCCTGCAAAACCCCTGATCAGGCAGCTGTTACGCGTCCTCTGATGGCCGCTGATTTGGGGGCTGGCCCAACGCCCAGCGATCCGGTTGATATGCGCCGACTAAACTTCCAGACGCCTGGCATGATCTCACATCCGCCCATACCCATCTCAGAGTTTGCCAATCACATTGAGAGACTTAAGGCCAATGACAATCAGAAATTCTCGCAGGAGTACGAGAGCATCGAGCCTGGCCAGCAATTCACCTGGGACAATTCCAACTACGAGCACAATAAGTCCAAGAACCGGTATGCCAATGTCACCGCCTACGACCATTCACGTGTCCAGCTGCCCGCCCAGGAGGGCGTCCTCGGCTCGGACTACATCAATGCCAACTACTGTGACGGGTATCGCAAGCATAATGCCTATGTAGCCACCCAGGGACCTTTGCAGGAGACCTTCGCCGATTTCTGGCGCATGTGCTGGGAGCTGAAGACGGCGACGATTGTGATGATGACCCGGCTGGAGGAGCGCACACGCATCAAGTGCGATCAGTATTGGCCCTCCCGTGGAACCGAGACTTACGGCCAGATCTTTGTCACCATCACCGAGACCCAGGAGCTGGCCACCTACAGCATTCGCACGTTCCAACTGTGCCGTCAGGGCTTCAACGATCGCCGCGAGATAAAGCAGCTGCAGTTCACGGCTTGGCCGGATCACGGTGTGCCCGATCATCCTGCTCCCTTCCTGCAGTTCCTGCGTCGCTGTCGCGCCCTCACTCCACCCGAGTCCGGGCCAGTTGTGGTTCACTGCTCAGCGGGTGTGGGTCGCACTGGCTGTTATATTGTCATTGACTCGATGCTAGAGCGGATGAAGCACGAGAAGATCATCGATATCTATGGCCATGTGACATGCTTGCGCGCCCAGCGCAACTACATGGTGCAAACGGAAGACCAGTATATCTTCATTCACGATGCGATCCTGGAAGCCATTATATGTGGATCGACAGAGGTAGCCGCACGCAACTTGCATAGCCATTTGCAGAAGCTGCTCACCACCGAGCCAGGCGAGAGCATTTCGGGGATGGAGGTGGAATTCAAGAAACTCTCGAATGTCAAGATGGACTCCTCCAAATTTGTAACCGCTAACTTGGCCTGCAACAAGCATAAGAATCGTCTAGTTCACATTCTGCCCTATGAATCGAGTCGCGTTTATTTGACGCCCATCCATGGAATCGAGGGCAGCGACTATGTCAATGCCAGTTTTATCGATGGCTACCGGTATCGCTCGGCCTACATTGCGGCTCAGGGACCAGTTCAGGACACCGCCGAGGACTTCTGGCGTATGCTCTGGGAGCACAACTCCACCATAGTTGTTATGTTAACAAAGCTCAAGGAAATGGGCAGGGTTAGCTAAACATGCTGCACTTATATTGGATATAGTCTAATCTGTATTGTCTTTTGCAGGAGAAGTGCTTCCAATATTGGCCTCACGAGCGCTCCGTACGTTATCAGTATTACGTTGTGGATCCCATCGCCGAGTATAATATGCCGCAATACAAACTGCGAGAGTTTAAGGTAGGTCATACCATTTCACATTTCCTATACCTATATCTCTCTATATCTTCCTCCCGGTTTACCCCCAGGTTACCGACGCTCGTGATGGTTCTTCCCGCACCGTTCGCCAGTTCCAGTTCATAGACTGGCCAGAGCAGGGTGTTCCAAAGTCTGGCGAGGGCTTCATCGATTTCATCGGGCAGGTCCACAAGACCAAAGAGCAATTCGGGCAAGATGGTCCCATCACGGTCCACTGCTCAGCCGGCGTGGGCCGCACGGGCGTCTTTATCACACTCAGCATTGTGCTCGAGCGCATGCAATACGAAGGTGTGCTCGATGTTTTCCAAACGGTGCGCATTTTGCGATCTCAGCGACCCGCCATGGTGCAGACGGAAGTGAGTAGCCCCAAATGGTGCCGGAGATCGGCATATCTCAGCTCTATCTTGGCACAGAATATTTTGAGAATATGATGACTGAAACTAATTTCTTTTTTGCAGGATCAATATCACTTTTGCTATCGCGCTGCCTTAGAGTACTTGGGCTCGTTCGACAACTATGCAAACTGAAGAACCAAGCAGAAGCTGAAACAGTAGCAGGAAAATAAGTAGGAGCTGGAGTTAAAGTCCGGGCTACAGAGCAGAAACAACAGTGTCAACTCCATGTTCATGTTAAATGTTGCATGTTCGTTGTTTTCAATTGTACGCATAAATACGCATTTACGATAAACACGGATACCTTAACTTTAAAGTATTATAGCCAGATACTGCCCACAAATTACTTACCTAAGTACTATGCATAGTGCGAGGGTAGTCTGAGGCATTTCCGATCTTAAGATAGGAGGGTAGTAAAATAAAATGTTATTTAAATGAATAGAATATAGAATCGGAAAAGTTTTCATAGGACCCTCACTTATATAAATTTTAATACCTATTTCATGAAACCTATTTTTGATTAGTTTTTAGCACCTCTTATCGCTCCCGGCTTTTGATTTTGTTATAAAATGGAAACTCAAGAAGACTGTTAAAAGTTTAATTATCAGTAATTTATACTTACTGCATATATGTATATCCCTACACATCCAGATATATACATATATATGTATATCTTGTGTGTGCATACAGTTTTTGCTCGAACTAATCAAAGTAGTCAATCAACTTGTTGTGGTGCAGCGGGGCAGCCCGCTCGCTGATTAACTTATACATATTTGAACTAAGGACTTGGTAGCTTTTAAACCCTTACCGCCTAAACGAATCTCAAGAAAAGAAACGATAAATTGAATGACAAGAAATGAAAACAACCTAAGTTGAAAGTCGGCTAGAGCCGAAGGTAGAGCAATGTAGTCCGAAATCCAATCATCATAACATTTATATATACATATAGTATATATATTTACATGTATTTGTGTCTGTGTGTACAACAATCAAATATGTTTCATATGTTTTTATACTTGACATACTTAAACAGTCCGCTACTATATTTATATGAAGCAAAGGAAATGTAAACCGTGCAATTAGTAAAAAGTCTTGCGTAGTGCATATCTGTTAGGACGCCTAGTTTAAATTAGTTTAAAGATTAACTTTAATTAGCGGGTAACTTTCCTCCTTTCTGACATTCCCCATCTGCAGCTATATAGCTAAAGAGCGCTATTTGTCAAATAGTAACGATCAAAACCCTATGTCTTTGTACTTTATAAATGTGTTTTAATTTTATTTGATTGATTTATATAAATTTTATTTAATAAGTGCATTTGAATGTTCATTTGATATTCCAACCCTATTCTAATCATAGGTGCATCCTTTTTAAATTCCTTTTATAATTATATTCCTGTATATACCGCAAAACCCTGCAGCTATATCTGTCTAAGTAAATAGGATCCTACAGCTAGAAATTATGGTACCTAACGTATATGAACGAGGCAGCATAGAGAATACACCCAGCCTATTAAAGGGATAGACGAGTAATAAGATAACTGTAGATATATATTGTAGAATACTTAACATATATAAATCGCAAAATACGTCTATATATTAATATAAATCGCACCCTATTTATATCTACTATAAAGCTACATCCGCATGGCATTATGAACTAAGAACTATTACGGTGTATATACATATTTGATATGCTGCTCAGTCGGCCGAAGTATTTATATACGGAATCGTTAGCAAGCCAATACATAAAAGCAAAGCAAAATTAAGTATTAGACAACTATTTAGCCACATGTTAAAGAACAATAGAGGTAATACGTATGTACACAACAGAGATATACACGTAAATATGAACGCATTGTGCATAATGCATTATATACATAACTACACTAGCATACTCTCATAAGTAACTGTTATACAACAAATTTAGCTCGTGGCCCACTAAAGTATTGGAGGATCTAGGAAATTGACAAGTTGGCGAAATGCCAGCACTCGAAAAGTAAATTAATATTTGGAGTATATATAAAGTGAAATAAAGTAAATACAAATTATAGCATGTATGATTAGGAACAATAGATGTCTAATAGATAATGGTTATCACACCACAGCGTTGCGAGCATATTTAGCATACTTCTATATAAATGCATTACAAAAATTTATATTGTATATTACAAGAAAATTGGTCGGCTTGTCAAGTTTTGTTAATATTATATTAAATTGTTTAATATATAAAAATATATACATACATGCATACATATATTTTACCAATTAGTCAGAAATAAAACAATTTTAACGATATACACAGAAAAGCCCTAAAAATTAATCAAGCTAGAGTCAAGCAATTGTATTGCATACAAAGCAACCTTTATGTAAGAAACACATGATGTTAAACCTTATCATATGACTATATGTATCAGATATATAATATATATATAATTTTCGAATGCGGAAAAATCCATGAACATGAATATTAAAAGACGAAATAAAAATACATATTACGAAAAAAGAAAAACTTCATGTCAATTCTTTACAGCAAAAATACCTGATATATTATTGTTTTGTTTTGTTTTCTCCATAAAATGTAAAGATTACTTGTCAAATGTTGGAATCATAGATCGAAAACTCCGGCAGAAATTACTTGTTCTCTGAATAGTACTTACGAGTCAAATACTATAATAATTTCTCACAGAAGTATCAAAAAATCTTATAATTTACATATGTGCATATGAGAATCAGTTTCAAATTTTAACGTTCTATTTTGGCACTACTACTATTCATGAACCAATATAAAATTCGTATTCGAACATATAATTACTGATGTACGATTAATGTACACTATTCGGCATAATAAACACAATTTTTGTAAAAGAATTTTGCTTGTTAATACTTTAAAATAATAGTTCTTAACAAAAATCGAGCTTTACATAATCGAAATTGATAGTCTTCAGATTCGAGTTCCAGAAATGCCAAAAATATTGATACGCGAAAAAAAACCTCGGGCTCTTCAACTGATTTAATTATCGACTTTACATCATAAAAGACGTACAACTTCATTAGACAGCGACCTTTATGATGTCTAACTCGTTTCTAAAGATTTGCCGAAAAAAAATGGTCTGATCAGAGGTATCCATTGCTTTATTTCAAGTATCAGCGAAATTATGGATTCTGCTATACTTCCATGCGTTATGTATGAACCTGGTTATGCAATTCAGACGCTTCTTCGACAAAAATGCCGACAGGATAAACTGTATTTTCCATAACCTGTCTTGAACGAAAAGTTATTTAAGTAACATTTTCTGTCATAGGCAGTCATTCTTAAATGAAGCTAGTTTTTGTTCCATCGTCGTTGAGACTTGTGCTTTGGCATATAGTTCAGCAACAAAAAAGTTATTAAGCAATTAGGTTTACATAGTAAGCACTCATACATAGTAAGACAATGCGTGTTTATGCTTGCATTCCTATGTTCTTCTGTGTGAGAGTGTTTGTGTCTCTTGTGTAAGCAGAAAGAGTGAAGAATTATTACGAAATACATGTCAATTCTTAGAAAGGTTCAGGAGATATTGTAGGCGAGCAGTCTCGACTAGAGCTTACTTACTTGTTTGCAATGTTTCAGTTTACTTCCTCGTATCTTGGCAGTTACGTTGCTAGATTCCATCCCCTAGCTCGAAATTAAGATTTCCAGCCTGTACCCACATGAGCATTATCTAACAATAACTTTTACAGAATATACATATATGTAATGCGTTTGTTCCGTGTCGGAAAATTGTGTTTCATATAAAAATATAGTTTTTTGATACATATTGTGGATCCGGACGGCCCCCGAAAATTCCTGACAAGATTACTAAATATAGCAAAATAAACTTCACAATTAGGCTGATATGCAAACTGGCACGCCGAGTTAACAGATCAGAATACTTTATTGAAAATGGGTTTTGCTTCACATCCAAGAAATGTGAAAGTATTTTAATACCCTCAACTGGGGTAGATAATATTACTTTTGTGATTTCTCTACGAAAAAATTACAATGTTCAAAATATATAGATTACAGATAAAGCGAAATCAATAAAAAAAAAGAAATATCTTAATGCGTTAACTTGACTTAGACTCTTTAGTAACAGAGGCCTGCTTAATCTCGGAAATGATATTTATTGGATCCTCGCTGCGCAAATAACCATTGTGCTCGGGATGGGATTCGAAAACCACCTCGCCGCGTATCACACGCACACGTGGACCGTGCGCACGAGCCGTGAACTTAACTTTGCCGCACGTATCTGGGCGTAGCCGGCGATGTGCGCGCAAGCCACTGACCACTACAAAATTCTTATCACATCCATAGCACTTGTAGCGCTTCATACCAATGTGACGTGATAGATGCGAGATCAGCGTCTCCCGATGTGTGAAATCCAGCGAACAGACCTGCAGAAAAGAACATTATCGGAAGATATAGTAAAATATCAGTTAACGAACAGCTTAATTATTAGGATACGAAAAATCATAGCCTAGCAGTATATGTGCTACTACATTGATTATTAATACGCTATAATCGAGATTGATATCAATACTCAAAAGTCAGCTTCTGCTTGAAGAGAATCGTAGATATTTCATTGTATACATCAGCATTCTTACCTTGCATTTGAATGGTTTTTCACCCGTATGCCTGCGTTGATGGACGCGTACCTGACCGGGCGTCCGAAAGCGTTTCTCACAGAAGTTGCATTTATGCGGCAGCTCGCCGGTGTGAATCATCTTATGAATGCGCAAGGCGCCTACTGTGGTAAAGCATTTGGCGCAATCGTCGCATTGATACTGAGCGGGACGAACGATGGGTCCTGGTCGTGCTGACTTAGCAGAGATGGGTGGAAAAGAAGAATCTTCAGAAGATGGCTTTAGACATGATACGGCAGGAGCAGCCACTGCTGGGTAGTTGACAGGAGCGGATGCGGATACTGGAGCGGATGCTTCTGGTGCAACAGAATATGCTTTCACAGCTGCTGCTACTTTTTCATGTGATGCTGCGGCTTCCGCAACAGGCGTCGATGTAGTACTTGTAGCTTGCAAGTTCTTAGACTCATTCGATTCTAAAAGAATATAATTTATTATTCAAAACCTTAAAGTGACAAAAGCAACTTGTACTCACTCTTATACATTTTTACTTCCACCTCTATCTGTTCAAACTCCGCGTCCGCAATGCCATGCACCTGCGTCAAGTGATTGCAGAATGCCAAATATAGTTCATAGCAACGCGCACATTTTGGACACTCCCAGTGGAAACGATGATTAGGATAGGTGAAACGCAACTGGCGGACTTTCGAGTGGCTCTCTTTGGTGAGCGGCATCCTAAGCACCTCCAATTCCGTTTGCGCCACCGGTTTATTGTTTTTCTTTGGCATTTGCAGGACGCTCCCGGGCATCGGAAGTGTTTCCTCTATGCTGCGTATTTGATTCTGGAACTCAGCGATGATCTTGCGAGATTCGGGCAGGCTCTCAAACAAACTTAAGGCATTGAAGTAGGCATTGCGATTCAACGGGGGCTTTTGTGATGCACCTGCACTAGGTGCCTTTGCAACGGCTGGGCTACTGCTCGGCTGTGAAGCCGAACTTATCGACATGGCACTTGGCGGTGTTACAGCTTTGCTGCCTGTGGAGCAATTAGTTGTGCTTGCGCTGCCCGAGCTAGGCGATATCTTGACGATTTTTGTATTTGGTGGCAATTTGAACAGCATACAGTTGCTGGGAAGCACCTTCAAGATGTTACCTGCTATGTGGGGCTTATCCTTTACGGGTTGTACGACTTTAGGTTGATTTACGGAGCCTTTTCTTGCAGTCAAAATGTTAGTCAACAGCTTTGGCTCAGAGATGGATAATTGTACGGACTTCAATTGGTCAGATGGTACAACTGCAAATGAGGAATTAATAATGATTAATTCATTTTGTGCGATATTTCTTGTAGTTTTGAAGCTCGGCTTACGTTGTATGGTTGGAAACATGGGAGTTTTAGCAGTTTGCACGTTCACAGGTTTCTTTATGGCTGGCAGGCGCAATTTGCCGCGCAATTTTCCTGCTAGACTGTTATCACTTGCCCAGCTTGGCTCACGGTCAGACTTTGACTCTTCTTCTTTTTCTTCTTTAATCTGTGGTTCTGTTTTGATAAGGACATCAGACATTTCTACGTCCTGCTCTGTTTGCTCATCTGCTGCATCCAACGGTTCTGTTTTGATTTGGACGTCGAAGCTTGTGTCCAACTTATTAACCGCCACTAGTTGACCCAAATTAGCATGCATATCTGCATACTCCACTTGTCCGCATAGCTCCTTGCTGTGCTGCCAATGCAGCTGCAGACCCGGATTCGTCTCAAAGTGCCTGCGACATATTGCGCAAACAAAGCGGCGAACAAAATAGTGACTGCTTAGGTGCTTAGCCAGGCTGGCAGCATCGCTACATTCCAACAGACAAATCTGAAAGGATTCATACTTATTAAATAAACCTGAAAATGTTACTTTCTTCAAATACTTTCAATATTTATGCAAAAGACTCAATGAATCATTTTTCAATAAAGATCAAATCGTTAATTATGCAACAATGTAATGCATTTTTGTGATCCTATTAATTAGATATTTATAAAATTTAAATATTTTCAACCCAAATCGTTAAATGTGTATTAGCAATATAATTAATGTATGTAATCCGAAGAGAAGTTGGCAGAGCAACAGACACACGGACCATTCTTTAGATCGTGAATTTATCCATAATTAATTCTTGAAATATATTTTGGCAATCGAAAAAAGAACTGCATTATCTAACACAAATACATACATATATTTCTGCTTTGGCACTGCGTATGTATGTATAATTTTATTATAATTCATAGGAAATGTCGTTAATTATATCATACATATAAGGCACAAAAGTGTTGAGCGTAAACTTGGACACTTCTTACTTTTATCACTATTATTAATATAATTTTGTTTTCAATACAACATTACATTACCCTGCAGTTAGATCCACTAATACCGCCCGCATGCTGACGAAATTCATGCTCCAGAATTTCCTCCAACATGTCGCACCAAACTCCACAGCCATAACAGCAAAAATGTCGATTTAACTGGTGGTTGATCTGATGCGAGGCCAGCGCCAGACGATTTTCACACCTATAACTGCAAATGTTGCATGCAAGTGTGCTATCATTTTCACAGGATGATGTCACAAATAACTGTAATGTAGAAGAGAACTTAAAAGCATGTTCGTATGTGTTCGTGTGCTAAGGTTAGGGCCTGCCTTGTGCTGCTGATCGAGCGTGCGGAGACTCTCAATAAACTTTTGCTCGTCCTCGGATTTGTAGTCATGCACTGGCACCGTTATCATATTAGGCTTCTCCTCTATGATATTAATAAAGCGGGTCGCTGCAAAGTATAAGAAAATTTAACACAAATACATTTATTATGACAAAGCTAACGGTATAGTGCGTAGTAAAAATAGACACAACACATGCAAAATTACAACCATGCGCACGCATACAAACACACATACTCATACAATATCATACTGCATATGCAAAAACGGACAATATTTACCACACGGCAGCTCCAACTGGGGTGCATCTTCATCTAACTCAAGCTTTATCTTGGTATCATCAATAACAAGCTCCTCTTTTTTTATCACAATTTGTTCCTGCATCGCTTTGTGGCGTAGAAAAAGTGCGCAAAAAAAAGTACCGCTGCGATCAGTAGCTGCTATCGACTGCTCTTTGAAAGAATATCGAATACACAACGCTTGGCTTGCGATATATGTACATTGCTTAGAATTAACGATAGCTTCATATCGATAGCTTATCACCCCTACGATATTGTACACTGAACTGTAACAGCACGAGAAATACTGCTAGAAAAAAAGAAAAACACAAAAAGCAAACAAATGGTTTATTTTTAAATTGCAAATTACTTAAAGATTAATAGAATTAGCATTTATTAATGTACATTAGTGAACTAAACAACAAGGGACCCACTTACCAAAATTGATATATAAATTGGGATAATAAATGGTATAATTATTGGCGAGCATAAACAAAAATTAAGATGAGCAATAGCGAGGACTCACAACAATATCTAAATGATATGATGGTCAAAGAAGAGGATGAGGCATCGGGAGGTGAGCAGTCAATCAATTATATATATAGTTCGCTTAATAAATTTATGTTGCTGCAGACGAATCAGACAGACATGATGGACACGGCATCATGCTGCGTGAACAGGATCGTTTTTTGCCCATTTGCAATATTATTAAAATAATGAAGGTGCCCGTACCGCAAAATGGCAAAATAGCCAAGGATGCCCGAGAGTGCATACAGGAGTGTGTCTCCGAATTCATATCCTTCATCAGCAGCGAGGCCATCGAGCGCAGTGTCGCAGAAAATCGAAAAACGGTGAATGGTGACGATTTACTGGTGGCATTCAGCAATTTGGGCTTCGATAACTACGTAGAGCCTCTCTCCATTTACTTGCAAAAATATCGCGAGGTAAGTCCGTGGCTTACCCTTATGGAAGATATAATATTTATGCATATTTGATTGTCTTCTCTTTTCCACCTAGTCAAACAAATCGGATCGCAATTTATTTTTGGACAGCAGCTATATGCAAAGCGAGGATGCCAGTGAGTCGGGGAAGCAGTAGCATCCTAAATTATGGGTGTTTTATTTATTCAAACTTAAGATATAATGTTTTAAAAGGTAGTCTGAATTAAAATTTTTTTCTCCCATTTATATTCGCATTAATTTCGGAATTCTTACGCTATTCGCATGTCAACTTCGGAATAGGTCTATTCCATTTCACGATACACCCATGTCTCAAATCTTCAGCTTCAATATGAGTATATTTTAAGACACGATTTCTTTTCTTTCCTACCTTGCTCCAGACTTGACGGCCAGATGTGTAAGCTATCGTCTTATAGATCTATTTACATCAAGCTCGAGAACTGACAAGCTTTGTCACTCTTGAAGACATTTAAAGTTGGTATATATTTCGCATGTTTGATTGAAGTCAGCCACGCGACGATAGATTAAAAATTGTCTATATATATATATATATATATATATATATATATATATAGTTTCTATTATGTAATGTATTGTATATAAGGTCAAAATCAAGTGTAATTTGTATGGCAAGTTTCTTAGTAATATAAGAGTTTCATTTATTATGTATATTTTATAAGACACCAAGTACTTTTGTATATGCTACAGGTTTACATATATATATTTATATATATATGTTTATTTGATATTAAAAAGAGTACGATAGGTTGATAGTCATATTGTTTGATGCAATCCTTAAGGAGATAGTTTAGTTTTAGCTGCCAGTAGAGACGGAAACATTGTAGCTGTTGATCATTTCCACTGGTCAATACTAACATTTAATATTTAAGGATATATCCCTCACAGTTATCTTTTAGCCTTTAGGGTATGAAGAGCTGTGATTTACTTATTACAATAATACTACAATAATAGTAAAACAATTTAAAAATGTAATTAAATAAAATACTAAACAAGGAACATTGTGTCTATGTAAAAGTTAAATCATATGGCCATAAGGTTTTAAAATCACTCGATTACCAATTAGACGACTATATTATGTATGTAAAACATATATATGTGGATTAGCTAGTCCGTTACATTACGATTAGGAGTGGAAAGGGCGTTTGGTTTCTACTTAAGATTAGTTTGGGGAGACGTGGTACTTCTTTCATAAATACATTGATAGAGATACTTAGTGATTAAATATATATATTAAATATTTTTAAATTATTTGAGACTAACACTAAGTTAAAATGAAGTGGCTTATAGACATTGGGATGTTTAACTTCTACTCCAAACAACTAAGAGCAATCTACTCGGAGATTCCGGACTATTAGATAGACATCCTAAATTCCACTACGAGCTGTTTTTAAGCACCGTTCGGATTGTACCCAAATTGTTCCAAAAGTAAAATATTAAAAACAAGTAAGAAAGCTCTAGTCGAGACTGCTCGACTACGAGATCCCCTGAACCCAACAAGCAACTGATATTTCAATAATAATTGGCACACCCACACGCACTCATACAAACAAATACACACACACATACATACAAACAAACACACGCGCACATACACACTCGCGATTGCGCTTGGGTTGTGCTGCAATGTTGGCAATATAAAGAGAACTTATTTGTTGAATAACTTAAATTCTAGACGTACGATCGTAATGAAACATTCAGAACGTAATCATAATGTTAAAATG
>NW_022045939.1:348854-363119 GCF_001654015.2 Drosophila navojoa
TTCAGGGGATCTCGTAGTCGAGCAGTCTCGACTAGAGCTTTCTTACTTGTTAATTGTAATTTTCTTATTGTAATTTTCCAAAATTAATTAATGATCTTGCTCATGTTGTAAAACAACTCAAAGGTAAATGATATTTCAGTGAGTCATCCCCTGCATATACATAATTTCATAATTAATTGCTTACCCGGCGACAATTTCCGTAAGCCGAGGGCTTCCTTAATAAAGTGAGCGCTGCATATTTTGTGATTTTTTCCACGATACACTGCCGGATCGAGCCTTAAGTTATAGCACCAACGACGCAACAATACCTCATCTCTGGGGAACCGGTAAAGCGACATGTTGAAGTCCGAGGAGCGACTGCGGCGACAAAAGTTCAGGCAGCAACGTTTCTCCTCAACATACAGATTCTTCGGATTGTCATGAATCTTGCCATACTGGGCACCCAAATGAAGTGTAGGTACAGCCCAGGGTTTCAGTCGGAATTTGCCAATGCAACGCTCCTCGAAGTGCCGACTGCAGAAGTGACGCGGCTCTTTGGCCTGCACAGGCAGACGTGCGTTCTGGCACCATTTGATCAGACTCTTGATATCCTTCGGAAAATTGTAAAACTTGAGATTGCTCTCACCGCGCTGGCTCGTGCAATTGGGCATGCTGCAGCGAGCTACCTCGCCCGTGGTAAATGTGTTGGTTAACTCTCGATTCTGATACAAATTGGCGACATCGTCGTGGCCCAGGTTGAACGTGGGCACTGCCCAATAGCAGAGCGAGTAGCGATTTATGCAACGCTTCGGGAAATGCATGCTACAAATGCGAAAGCTGGCATAGCTGGACGCAGGTATGTGAAACATTTTGAGATTGTGCAGCCATTGATGCAGATACTTCTCGTCCTTGGGAAACGTGAAGAACTGCAGAGTGGGGCTGGTGCTCTTGCGCACTCCACACAATGGCACGCAGCACAGCGCATCTTCCGATTCATCCAGCGTGGAGGAATGTGCCTGCGGTCCACCAATTACAACGCCGCTCGTATGCAGCGAGTTGTCGCTCCCATAAGAATTGTTGTAGCCGCTGTTCTCGTGCAGGCTATATCCGGACTCGCTGGTCGAGTTGCTGTAGCTTCGCTCCAGCTTAATACTCGGCTCGTTCTTTAAGGATGAGGCAAAGAGGGAGGCGCCACCATCAGCGTTCGCTTGACGCTGCTGTAGCAAGGAACTAAGCGCCGCCGTAGCAGGCAACGCATTTGCTTTGTGCTGAGACGCAGTCACTGCAAAGAGAGAGCATTATTATAAGCGCAAATCAGTCGGAGTAACCAAGACTTACTCTCTATCGTGCCCATGTGGCAATCCTGCAATTTATAGTTACTCTGCTCCGACAGCTGCTGGTGTTGCTGTTGCTGATGTGCTGCTGCATAGTACTTGCCGCAAAAGTAAGGGGCCGCTAGGCGATGCTCGTGCAACTCCAGCGCGGTTTGATACCATAAGCGGCAAATCGGGCAATCGAAGCGCTGCTGAAATTTGTGCAGCGGCAAATGGGCGTAAAGCTGTTCACGCGTAGGAAATGCCATTGAGCACATCTGCAAATGATAAATTGTAATTAGTATAGCCTTTCTCGTATAGAAATTATAAATTTCCCTCTTCTTACATTGCACACAAAGCTGTCGTAGTCGTGTTGCATGTATTCGTGCGATTCGCAATCGGCAATATTGTCAAAGTACTTGCCACAGTACTTGTGACAGAAGAACTTATCAGCGCGGTGCAGTTGCTTGTGCTTCTGCAGGTCCTCGCCACCCATGAAGGACATGGGGCAGATGTTGCACTTGTAGTCGTACTCTTGGATCGTGCAACTACTCTCGGCCACATGTCGCAAATAGATTTGCTTCTTAAAGAACACCTCCTTGCAGCGTTGGCAGATGGGCAGACTCTCCGAGGAACGTTCCGTTTGCAGCTTACGGCGAGGAAAGCTGAGCGGATTCTACAATACAAAAGAAAACTTTATAATAATATAACAATTTAGTCTTTCGGAGCTCACCTTTTGGTTGCCATAGGCATCATCCTTTACAGTTAACTCCACCTTTGGACTCAGCATTTCGTCACCAAATTCGGGAAATTTGCTAAAATCGGCAAAGGGCGTATTGTCATCAATATAGTTGGACTTGAAAGCATGTTCGTCAGTGGGTTCCGCTGTCAAAAACAAAATGAATATAAACAATTTTTTATTAATATATTGAATACATTTATTATCTCAGCTCTTTATCAAACTAATTTCCGTCTGCTGACTTTGCTGTGCTTTAATAAAATAAAATGTATTTTAATTTTAGAAATCTATTTTTACAAGTTAATCGGCACAAATTGTATGTGCAAAATAGAAAATGGAAAAAATATAATAATTCCTAAAGCTCCATTCAATATTCAATATTATATTTTCAAACGGCAGTTCTTCAGAGATTATTCTTATATTGTACCTTACTTATATTCTATAAACAAATTTTTATTTTTAATATCTTGGAAAAAAAAGAAGGTTGTGGTATTTGAATGAAGTAGGATTGAAAAATTCACTATTAAGATACAGAAAAATGTCTTGGAGATTGTTTTCATATTGTATAATTTATGTAGCATATATTGCTAAAAATAGTAAGACATATGTCAAATGAATTGTACAACAACAATAATTTGCATAATTAATAGACGTTTAAAAAATTAAGCTATAATAAAAATTGAGTTAATGAGAGTATATCTTCATTTAACCAACGAAAATATACATATGTAGATATGTTTGCCTTCATGTGCATGTAATGAATATCTTTTAGAAAACTTTAGCTTTACAGTTTCTATGGTTTTACGTGTGCATACATTTTGTTAGTTTGTTTCAATTGTTCTCGCTTCTTTGATAAGCATGAATGCAGAGATAACAGAAACGAGAATTTTCTCTTGTATCTTCCCTATACACGTAAATCTATTCACATATGAGCAAATATTTCTTAGTTTTCCAGAAATGTGTTTAGCAAAATGGAAATAAAGAATTTGAATTAACATTTTTATTTATTCTTCTTGAGACCCCGCCCTATTGGGCATCTATGCGTTAATATATACATATATTTGGGAACCTAACAGTTACATAATGTTCGAGACTTAAAAGTGAGAATTAACAAATATACATTAACGCACACACAACCAATATAAAGTCTATTAATTTTGGATTACCCAGACAGGGTACAACGTATCCAGCTGAGCTTATATGACGATGGTATATGTATGTACATATATATTGTAGGTTCCTTAAATATACATATATCGACGAGATAGATACATACACAGAGCACTCCGAAACAAAGGTACAGATACGGAGGCGAACAAAACAAAACCGAATATGGAAAACCTAGCGAACCTACCGAAAAACAACCGACCGAAACAACCGCTAAAAGTCTCAGCGTAACTCTACTCTGTAACAAAACGCTTTATTGATTCGGCGACGCCAAAAGCGGAGCTGAAATTACTGCTACTTACGCTATACGACAAAATATATGGGCGCCCAAGTAACAGTAACTGGGAGCGCACTCTCTCTCCCTCTCTCTCCTATTCACACTCAATCACTTACACTCTCAGCCTTGTTTTTGTTACGCTCAGACTATATGAGTGCGTCTGTACCAATCAGATATGGTGGTATGCACATTTACGAGCACGAAGCACGATTTTAATAATTTGCTCGCTCCGAATGACTCTTACATACATATACTAAAAATATATTGTTTTCGTAGCCGAATAAATTGATGAATTGCCATAAGAAAATCAAATTTCTCTGTTGAAACATACTTTTTACTTCTTAGTTAATAGTTGATATTTTTACTGATATCCCAAATTGATTCAATAATCTAATTTTCCTTTTCACAATATTTATAATACCAAATCAAATGCAATTGAAATTTCTTCTTATGTTTCGTGTCGTGACATAAATATCAAATATGATCTCATCTCTATACCCCAATCTAGAACCAATTGCTTATTGCAGCTAGTATATTTGCATTACTGTGTGCGTATGTGGATATCGATATCCCTAAAGCTCGATACTTACATTTTATTATCATTTCGCCGCTAGCATCAAGCGAGTGGCGATTGGAGACGGGCGCTGGAGGCGGTGCCATTGGATTTTGAAAATGTTGTAGGTGCTGCTGTTGATGTTGTTGATGGCGTTGTCTTTCATCGGGAAGCTCCAATGGTTCGCTCTTAATATATGGATAGGAGCTGTGCACTATGCTGTGCGGCATATACGAACGTTGACTGAGGTGCTGTTGCTGCTGCTGTTGTTGATGTTGCTGCTGTTGTTGTTCTTGCTGGTATTGCAGCAGCTGGTTGTGCGCATAGGCCACAGTATTAGCTTCAAGGTTATATCCCACCCCCGCAGCAGCAGTAGCAGAAGCAGCCCCGTAATAGTGCGTCCCACCCGCTCCGTATGCATTCATAATGCTATTGTTGTTGTTGTTGTGATTGTTGTTGGTGCCGCTCTTGCAGGGTGTCGCATACGGGTGCGGCTGTTGGGGCGGGTAGGAAGCAACATGTGAGTACCAACTGTGCTGCTGCTGTATTTGTTTATGTTGTAAATGCTGATGCTGCTGGTGCTGTTGCTGTTGTTGCTGTAGATGATGCTGCTGCTGCTGTTGCTGCTGGTAGTAGTGGAGATGTTGTTGTTGATGCTGATGCGAATGCGGTTGATTATTGTGTTGTGACATTACGTTAGAGATTTAGTCGTATCTTTGATTTTGGGCAAATTTTCGTTTCACCTATGCAATTGGCTATTAGCAAAAAAAAAAACACCCGAAGTATACTACTACTGTTTCATCTCTCTCGCTCGCGCGCGCTGTCTTTTTCATTTGGCGTCGTCTTTTATATACCAGTTTTTCAGTGTTCTGCCCCCTTCGCAGAGATGTTTGCATGTATATATGTGTTTGGGTATGTATCGAAATGTCAATTTATTTATTCACAAGTCGATCTCAAGTCAATTGGACATATTTTTTACTATTTAGCGATTGATAACCAATTGGAAATTATTACATTGAGCGCGAGAACCGAAACTTTCAACACTTTTTTCGTTCGTTTCGTAGATTTAGCGCGACGCGACACAACAAACTCCTGCGTGCATGCATGTGCGTATATTTGCAAGTGTGTGTGGTTACCGTAGTGATGTGATAATCGCTAGGTGGCGCAGTAATCTTCGATGTTTTCTCTTGCGCAGTGGTATCGATATGAACAAAAATCAAAATAAAGTTCATGCAACGTATATTTGAATTAAACTTTTTTGACATAAAAATATTGTAATCGTTTAGTATCAAGTAGATATCGTCCCAAACAAAATATGTACTTTAAATGTCAATATTATATAGATACTTCATAAGATTAGAGTCTACTAGTGGAAACAATGAAAATGATTTTTTAAATATATTTTTCGCTGAACTACAAACTTGGCCTTCATTATGTTATTTTAGGACCTATAACGCCCACTCGTTGTTGCAATTGCTCTTTGAGTAGTTTGGAGTCTGTGACCAGTTGTTCTTCAGCCAGCTTATCGAGGGTGCCACGCAGCTTTTGCTTTACTTCATTAATGCGCCCAGAGTTTTTCGCTGATATAGGTAATATGTGCTTAAATTTGATCACTCTATTTGGACGCAGTTCATCTGGACAGGCGGATAGATTGCTGTTCAAGTCCGTAAGAAACGGCTTTATATTTGCTAGCAACTCCTGAGCCCCTTCCTTGTCCATTTTGTTGATCAACAACACGCAGGGCTTCTCTAATAACTCAGGATCGTATAGCTCCAGTTCCTTGTTGAGTGCATAAATGTTGCTCAGGCAGTCGCGATGTTCGTGGCGTTGACTCAGTTGAAAGCCGAAAATATCCACCATGAAAAGCAGCAGACGAGTGCGCTCAATATGCTTCAGAAACTTGTGACCCATACCAAAGTTTGCATGTGCCCCTTCTATCAGACCAGGAAGATCGGCAATAGTTATTGAGCGTAGGTCAGCGTACTCCACGGTTCCGACTTGTGGCCGAATCGTGGTGACTGCAAAGAGAAGCAAATGATTTAACAATTGAAGCTGTAGATATATATACATACATACATGGATACGCTGCTATCTTGGGTTTCGCATTAGATATAGCTTTCAGCAGCGTGCTCTTGCCTGCATTGGGAAACCCAACCAAACCCACGTCTGCTATTAATTTCAGATCTAGCTGCACCGTACGACTTTCTCCGGGCCGACCGATGAAATTGTTGCCTATACAGCCGCCTGTGCCGCCGCCCGCTACAATGCAGCTGGAATCGGGTTCATTGAGATCCGCCAACAATTTCTGCTGTTGCTCATCGTACACCTGAACTCCCAGTGGTACCTCTATTCTTTGGTCCATGCCGCGTTTTCCATATATGTTCACTTTGCTGCTGTCCTCGCCACTGGTCGCCTGAACGCGTTTTTCTCTTAGATTTTGTGCCACTTTCCGTAATGTTAGTCCCTCCTTGGCCACGAAGTAGACGCAGCCGCCCTGGCCACCAACTCCTCCATATTTGGGTAAGCCATTTCCACCATGTCCGCCACGTACCGTCAACCGCAAAGTGTCCAAGAAGTTGCAACGAAAATGTGCTCGCGCAGGCTGTAAAATTAATTATCATTAATTGCATTTTAATTTAATATTTAACTACAAACCGTTTTTGTGGATTTCAGCAGGAACTTGAACAGTTGCACCATCGCGAACAGCTGATCAGTAAGTGTGGACTAGTATGCTGGTAGCAGTAACAATGCTGGAATAAGTTACAATAATTGCAATTGTTTGTACTACACCACAACACCACAGGTAGGCAATTAAATTACATTTTCACTTAATTATGTTTTGTGTCTTAAAAAAATAACATTTCACTTGTTGAGCATCAACTGTAAGCGATATATTTTTCTAAGAGTCATCGATAAAAGCAGCTGATTGAGCACATGTTTGCTTGTTGTTTTGGTTGACCAACTGCAACACGATTCGCGCATCTCTAGTTGGTATTAAAGTATTTCTTATATTTCATTTTTAGAACACTCACGCGTGTTGTGAAATGGAACCGGGGATTTGCTACATTAAGCCTGAGTAAGTGATATATGTATGGATTTTCAAGCCTTAAGTATATGTTAGATTTTGTATTAAAATAGGTATTTGTTGGCAGAACCTAATGGTGCCCACAACTGGGAAGTAAAACCATCCACTGATGGAGAAACAAACAAAAGAAAACACCTGGAGAATGAGGAAACTACAAACGAGCGACAAAGCAAGCGTGGAAGTGGCAAAAAAGAGCGGAAACGTGGCCAAAATAAAGTAAATATTTATTTCACCTTTAGTTTTCGTTGTATAAAAGAGTTTTCTATTAGAATCGACCCGTGTTCAAAGATGAGCGCTACTCTCATTTGTGCCACTCGTTGGTAGATGGCGCTGGTGGCGAGCCCTGCACTCTGCCAAATTGCCGTTATGTGCATGATCTGAACGCGTTTATAGCAGCCAAAGGTGCGGATTTGGGTGAGCAATGCTACGTGTATGACACCAAGGGATATTGTGCACGTGGCATCACATGCCGTTTTGCCAAAGCCCACACAGATGAGAACGGACGAAATATGAAGAAGCCAAATTACGATGAAAAAGCCGCGCAGACTACGTACAATGGCATCAGCTCAGGTAAAGTGAAATTTAAGTGAAAAAAGTAAACGATTGTAATGATATATATTGTTTAAGCAGAGCTACAAGTGCGTCTGCGCAAGCATGATTACGACTTTAGTCGTAGCAAAGAGTTGATCAAGAAGGCGGAAAAGCGCAGAGATGAAAGGAAGAAGGATCAGCAGCCAAAGGAGTTGGAGGTTCAGAACCTAGACAAAGAGGAACAGGAGGGCAGGAAAGAACGCCAGCAGCAAGATGTGGCACCTATAGAGAAAGAAGAAGCGACAGAGGACCAGTCATCGGTGAGGAAGCCCATTGGTAGTGCTATAGATGAAGAAACAAATGGACGCGATGCGCACCGAAAGCCTGTCATCGATTTTCGAGAGAAGCTGCTGCTCTCCCCGTTGACAACAGTGGGAAATTTGCCATTTCGTCGCATCTGCAAGGAGTTCGGGGCAGACATCACCTGTGGAGAGATGGCATGCGCTGTCCCGCTGCTCAAGGGTCTCGGGCAGGAATGGGCGCTGACCAAGCGTCATCAAAGCGAGAACGTGTTTGGCGTGCAGCTGTGTGGCAACAACCCGAATGTGATTAGCCAGGCGGCGCAAGTGTTGCACGAAACATCGCGGGTGGACTTCATTGATCTTAATATAGGCTGTCCGATTGACCTCATCTATCAACAGGGCGGAGGTAGTGCACTAATGCGCCGCACCAAT
The DNA here is from genome assembly GCF_001654015.2 of Drosophila navojoa. Next base: position 357,233 of record NW_022045939.1, read on the forward strand.
ATCCTGGAACTGACTGTGCGCAGCTGCTCGGCGCTGTCCGAGCGGCTGCCTTTCACTGTGAAAATGCGCACAGGTGTCTATGCGGATAAGAGTGTGGCCCACGAACTGCTGCCTCTGGTAGAGGAATGGGGCGCCTCGGCTGTTACCTTGCATGGACGTTCCAGGGAGCAGCGATACACGCGCCAAGCCAACTGGACGTATATCGAGGAGTGCGCCAAACAAGCCAAGCATATACCCGTGATTGGGAATGGCGACATTCTGAGCTATGAGGACTACGTAGAGCGACGAGCTTTGGCTCCACACGTTAGCTCTGTCATGATTGGACGCGGTGCGTTAATCAAACCTTGGATCTTCCAGGAGATCAAAGAGCAAAAAGCGTGCTCACCCAGCTCGACGCAACGGTTTGAAATGTTGCGTCGCTATTGCAACTACGGATTGGAGCACTGGGGCTCAGATACTAAGGGCGTGGAGAGCACTCGGCGCTTTCTGCTCGAATGGCAATCGTTCCTATACCGCTACATACCAGAGGAGCTGCAGCTGTCGCCGCCACAGAAAATCAATGCCAGGCCACAAAAGTATCGCGGACGCGATGAAATGGAATCACTGATGAGCTCCGGCAACGCCTCCGACTGGGTGCGACTCAGTGAAATGCTGCTCGGCCCGGTACCTCAAGGATTTACCTTTGTACCCAAGCACAAGGCGAATGCTTTCTAATTCCCGATCCGTTGTTGACTATTCATTTTTGCTACTCGTATTATATATACCTGCATATGTGTTACATTATGTAATAAAGCGTTTAGCTATACCATGTAAAACTACTCCTTTTACAATTTTAGATGAATGACATTGAATGCCCACTGATATAACTGGTTGAACTCGTGGTATGAGATTTGTTAATATAAAAATGTTTGGTAATACATCGATCGACTATTTGAACTGTGTTTTTAACACTTGCTGATTTAGACGACAATTAACACTAGTCTACCGTTTAAAATTATAAATATGAGTGGAATTTTCGATAGAGCTACGAGTACTTATAGCTTTAATGGAGTTCTGGCTGACCATACTTTTCCAATTTTCCCAACATACGTACTTCACGCCACTTCATAGTGGGTAAGATGATTACTTATATACAAAGTTGTATACTAACACCCTACCATATACTTATACATCAGATTTGCTCTGAAGATCTGTCAATCCCAGTTGGTATGTAGCATAACCTATCCAATCCCCTCTGTTTGCTTAGAATACAAGATTTAAAAAAGATTTATTCAGACACAATAAAAAAAAAGGACAATCACTTCAAGTAGCTAAGCGCCTCCTCCACATCAGCCTTGGAGCCTAGGAATATTGGGCTGCGCTCGTGAATTTTCTGTGGGACAATATCCAGTATGCTGATCTTGCCATTGCTGGCCAGACCGCCAGCCAGGATCATGAGATAAGCCATGGGATTGCATTCATAGAGCAGACGGAGCTTGCCATTGGGCGACGACTTGGTGGCCGGATAGATGAAGATGCCGCCGTATTTGATAGTGCGGTGCACATCGGCCACCATGGAGCCGACGTAGCGAGCGCCGTACGGCTTGCCTTTGGCGGGATCCTTCTTTGCAGCAATGTAGTTGTAAACGCCCTCATCCCAGTCGGAGGCATAGCCTTCATTGATAGAATAGATCTTGCCCTTGTTGGGCACACGCATATTGGGGTCAGTCAGAATGAACTCGCCAATGGCCGGATCGTAGGTGAAGCCGTTCACACTGCTGCCCAGACCCAGGACAATGGCTGTCGCAGAGCCGTAGAGCGCATAGCCGGCAGCAACGAGCTGGTTGCCCGGCTGCAGTGCATCCTGGACAGTGGGCACTCCCGTGCTCTTCTTCCGATAAATGGCGAAGATGGAGCCAATCGACACGAGGCAGTCAATATTGGAGGAACCATCCAGCGGATCAAAGCAGACTATATACTTTCCCTGTCAACGAATGCGATCAAGTTATTAAATCCTCTAGAGAAATGTAGCTCACTTACCTGTCGTTCCGTTTCCACCTCGATCACATTCTCGTTCTCCTCGGAGACCATAAGGCACGTGGTGTAGGACGACTTGAGCATGTTGATGAACAGCTCATTCGACAGCACATCCAACTTCTTTACCTCCTCTCCCTGTACATTGACATCGCCAGCGATACCGTGCAGCTTGGCTATGCCAGCCTTCCGCACTGCAGATGCAGTCGCCTTGATGGCCGTCTGTATGCAATTCAGCAGCTGGGACAGATCTCCAGTCGCTTCCTTGAACTTACGCTGTTCCTGGAGCACGAAACGCGTCAGCGTCATCGCATTCGAGTCGAAGGCGGGTCCCTGCTGCGTCATTTTGGCTGCCGGAAGTCGGAGAAATTGATAAAATAGATGTTAAGCGAAATTCTCTTCCGCTAAGAATCGAGCAATAGCAACATGTATTTACAAGTATTAACTTTGCAATTTAGTTAAGGAATTTCTACCAGGCTGAGCTAGCTAATGAAATACTCTGGTTCTAGTATGATGCATAGTTTTGATATGATCTACGTATTCAAATTAATTAATTTGTGACATTACAATAAATATAGAAGTAGAAGAGACAAACGTTACCGAAAACAAACGAAAAATATATTATAGCTATAAAGAATAATGAATAGACTTATTGACAAATCTGGAGAACTGGCTAATGATTAACGTTTACTATTTGTGTTATACATGCTAAAAATATATATTTTTTATTTATATGGAACACTATTCTTTTTTTTAAGCAATCTGAAACCATTTTCAATGGGAAACGAGGATATAATGGCTTTGTTGAAGTGTATGTAACAGAAGGCAGATCCCGAAAAGTATATATATTCTTGATCAGGGCGACGAGCTGAGTCGATTTAGCCCTGTCCGTCTGTCTGTCCGTCCGTCCGTATGCTTGAACGCGTCCATCTCAAAAGATATACGAGCTAGAGACTTAAACTTTTTTTAGAATGTCCATATACATATATAGCGCAGATATTGAGTTTATCGATATCGATCCCGCTATTTTTATCGATGAAAACCTTATCGAAAATCAGTAATTTAATTATATCTGAAGCTAGAGTCCTCAAATTTTAAATATATATTCATCCATCTGAGTATATATTTAAAAATATATTTATACAATTTCGATTTTTGATATAATTTAATAATTTGAATCCCCTTATACAATACCTCCCTTATATCTCTGGTTAGTGCTTATATTCACCCTCTCACCCTGTAAAAAGCGTATTTCAAATACTAGAGAACTGTGCTTTGGCAAATATTAGCAAACTTATGTAAATAAATTTATTCATTTATTTGTATAAGATTAATTGCTATTACTCAAGCCTTGATTAAAGATCAAGAAATACATGCATAAAATGTTATATAAGCACAAGCATATATAATTAGTTTGAAAATCAAATTGTGGTAATAACATAGAGTAAATAAATATGGAATTATCTGCTTTATAATCTATTAAGAGTTAAAGGTTACGTTTTTGTGGACATGCTCTAGAATAGATAGCAAAATTCATAGAGTACAGGACTAACTTCGAATCATAAATTTCACAGCTAGCTAGTTAGTTGGATTGAGTTGGGGTACTAGTTATGTAAGTTATAATAATTGAAAACTTGTGGTGCAATTAAGAGGGTAAACAGTCAATAGGCAGGCAGGCGGCAGGAGGCAAAGGAGCGAAAGAGGAACTGGTGCTGGTGCTGGTGCTGGTGCTGGTGCTGCTGTTGGTAGAGGAAAGCAGTGCGAGTCTCTTAATTTTTCCACTTACAATCACCGTTGCTGGCCGCCATGGTTGGGTCGTATATAGTGTATCTATGTGTGTATACAATATCTGATGCGGTTCCTGTGGTTCTTTAAAAACAACAACAACAATGTCGTATACAAAAATTTAATGCCAGACCAAAATAAAAGTGTCAAGGTCAAATGGGAGCTCAGTAAAAATACGAGAGATTGGGAAGCTTGGGTGAAAACTCATCAAAAACTTGTCAGACTCGCCCGATGTGATTATTTGTTTCGGCTAGCACTGATAACCTGTTTGAACTTTTTGGTCTACATGCACGTCTATATACATATGTATTTGCTTAATGATAAATATATGTAAGTATGTATGTAGTCTGATATGCTCGAACAGAACCGGAACAAGCAAAAAGTCTTTTTCTTTCGATTTTTTTGGCGATTTCTGAGAGCTGGGACACGTGCCCCTAATTTAAATTTAGCAATAGTGTCGCAAAAACACATGATTTGATTTAGCTATGGCATATGTTGCTATACACATATATGTATATTCTATATACATATGTATGTATATGTTGCTACATACGCAGTATCGCCCACTTGGCTATAACTTTGCTTTGACCCTTTCCAATGCCGGCAAAGCCAAAAATTTGTAGTGCTTCCTCAAGTATGTACATATATAATCATGTGCATATGTATATGTATATACACACATATGTATATATACAAATATATATATTTATATACATACACATACATATGCATATATGTATATATATATATGTATATAGTTATATTTTACGCATTATGTGGGATAGAACTTTCACTTACAGCACAGACAACAATAAACGTAGCGATCAAAACAGAAGACGAATGAAGATGCGAAGAGACAGTCAAAGAACCGCACTCGATGGCTGTGCTGCAGAGACTGAGAGACGTCGCCTTTCTGCTGGCACTAGGTGCGAGAATAGGAATGGGCAGCGATTGCAGTGTAACAAAAAATACAAGAAAATAAGCAGTGCGTGTGCGAGACCGGAAATACCCTGTAGTTGATTATATATGTATATTATTTTGTTATTTTATTTATTTATTTTGTATGCATCAGAATTAATATAAAAATTAAAACTAACTTACAAATCGAGCACTCACAATTGGGAACTTCGGCTTGACCTTTTATAGCATGGAGTAATATAGCGTTTTATAGCAAGTCTGTACAAGCATGTTAAAATTGAAAAATAGTGTACACGAACATATATATGATAAATCTCCCTTTTTCGTATGCTTTCCAGCTGAATTGTGTCGTAAACAGATAACACGTCAACGTACGCTTAAATAGAGTCAGACTGTGAGAGAGTGAGAGCGAAAGAGCGAAAAGAGAGGAGAGAGAACGGCGAAAAGGGAACAGCTTACAGAAATACATATGTATATATGCATGCATACATATGTACATATGTATGTATTGGGTGCATGCTGATTGAGCTAATGAACAGAGTTGTCCAACGCAAAGAGGGCGCGAATGAACACGACGACACAGAGCATAACTGGAGACATACTGAAATACACTCAATACATTCAAGTCATACATATGTATGTATTTGCTTAGCAAAAGCTGGAAGCGAATTTTTATTTAGACAACTTTTTTACTTAAGACCCGCTGTTATCAGTCGCTATTGCCGGCGCAAAAATGAAATAATGTTTTAATTAAAAAAGTCATTTTCCAAAGTCGCGCATGTAGCATGCAATACTGTATAATAAAGAATATTTCAATTGATTTCTAACTTTGTTTGAATTTAATGTCAAAAACTATACATTAACTTTTTAGATAAATTGGTATTCGTCAACCATTTATTATGTATAATAACTCTTGCGATTAACTAAAATATTCATAACAAGTAAGATAGTTGCAGTCGGGCGTTACCGACTGCGGAATACTCATTCACACCCTTTCAGCAATTAGTAGCTAAGTTTTGTTTTAATACTGTAGAAAATTCCGTTTTCAATATTTTTCCAGCTCATTTTTTATACCATGAACCCATTGAAAATGGGAAATCAGCATATAATGGTTTTCTTGAAATGTATGTAACAGGCAGAAGGAGGCGTGGCAGACCCCACAAAGTATATA
>NW_022045939.1:363129-374658 GCF_001654015.2 Drosophila navojoa
ATAAATCGGAGATATACACGAGTATGTGTTCCAAATTTCAAGTCTCTAGCTTCAACAGCGTAGAAATAAACTGCGTTCATACGGACAGACGGACAAATCCAAAATACTCATCTCACTTTCGTGAATGAGTATAAAAATATAGATAGACATTGCCAGATTTAGCACAAATCCAATAATATAAAATATATTTATAGACCTTTATAAATCAGTATTTACGAATACAATACATCCAGAAATCAGTTTTTTATTACCGCAAGCTAATTTGAGTGGAGGCTCGACTTCTATTTTGTTGTTTTCCAATCATACCATAACGCTTTAGATTACAGCCATATTTAGAGATAGCGTAAATTCCCCATATATGTATGTATATATGTACGTATGTATATAGATACACGCATACATTAGGTTTGGCTTCCTTGCATATGTACACATGTATGTATGTACATATGAATGTGTTGCCCTCTTTGTCATTGCAACGACCTTTCCTCGTTTTTATACAGTCCAGTCCCGATAATTCAAAATGGCCAGGGGACCAAGTTTTTTTTCGATTTACACAGAATTTTAAATTATCGAGAAAGAATTTATTCAAGGGGTTAGGATTTTATTTTGATTTATAGAACTTTTTTATTCTGTGGGGTATAAATTATCGAGACTTGACTGTACTTTGCACTGATATGAGCATGAATAACTCTCGATTTTAGTTTGTATGGAATTGATTATAAACAGTTCAAAATAGACATGATAATAAAAGTAAATTAAAACACGTGCAACTTTGTTATGAAACTATTTAGCATAAATATAATTGAATTTTATAATGTAGTGTACTTTGTTACTTTTACGACAGGCAAACGTAATGTACACTTGTGTTATGGAAGGAATATGAATTTCAGAAAGAAATAAAAGCTGATCAATTCGCTAGGTTGTCAACTTTAAGGGATAATAAGTCCTCTATACGATTCTGGACATACAATTAATAGTGAAATACAAAACTTTAATGTTAAATACAATATTTTGAAAAGACTTTAAATTAGAATATGTTTTGCAAACATAGCTGAAAAAATTATATGTATGTAAGTATGTTAAAATACTATAAGGTATATAGCTGTGTTCGTGAAAATAGTTTTCATATATTCTGAGTATTATTTATGCCTTTCCATTTCAGATAAGTAAGTAATATAAAGGGGGAAAAACTTCAGCGGTTATCATCCCAGTTAATCGTAGGCGGATGACAAGCTATTCAAATCTACTTACCTTAACGCCAAGCATATGGGGTGTTCACTCCGGGAGCTGGTTCTCTCTGGTTGCTCATGCAATCACAGCTCAATTGAAAGTATTCAAAAAGTATTTCACTGTTTGAGCTGCCGAGTCGCAACAAAGTGTTTCCCTAAATGGCTTGCTAATAACCCGCAATTATTTTGCCATTGTTGAGAGCACTTCAACATATTTCACCCCCAGGAAACAGGGCCAAGTGGGGGCAGGATGTGGGCACTCTGTGGGCGTGCCCGTGACTTCAACCCTATGAAAATGTCACTGTTTAACCTGATTAGTGCCTACTTTTTGTTGTTGGACGTCAATTAGATTTGATTACCCGTCGGAACTCGAGAAACTTTTTTTTTAAATTTTTTTTTCACATGAGTTTTTATTTAAAGCGTTAAATCTAAGCCGTCTAGCACATAAATATACATCTACAAAGAGAGTTATATACTCTGGGAAAGACAGCGTGTGTGTAAGAGAAAAAGAGAGAGAGAGAGAGAGAGAGACAGATCTTAAATAGAAGTACTCGAATAAAATCACTATCTGTATTTGGTGATACTGTAATATATGTGTATGTGTATAATTTGCTTAAATTTAACTGTGACTAGACTCGCACTCAATTGGAAAATCCTTATTGTGATTGCTATTTACAGAGTTTGATAACTTGAAAGTTGTATAGACTCGATATGGATTGTTTAATGTGCAAAAAATTCCCAAATACCGAAATTCCAGGTAAAAGGCCTAAAATAAATCATTAGTTTGTAAATTTGAAAATCAAATTGATGCTGGTAGTACTTAACGTGATGTTTAACAACAACAACAATTAAAGCAAAGAAGATTCTGTAAAAAAAAAAAAACATTTATATACAAATATGATAAGATGAAGTATTGAACGAATAAACGCAATAAATTCAATAAGATATGAAAGAAGAATTTCTCAAAATCCGGACATAATCTGGTAATTTTTTGTTTTTAGTAGTTTTTAACAATTGTTTTTTTTTATATATATTTTTTTTGTATTCCAGGAACATAGCGAGAAAATGTTTAATAATTGAACAAAAATTCCAAGAAGAAACCATAAAAATAGCAAAAATAATAAAAAGGTATTGGCAGATCTTCATTTTCTATCTTGTAATATTCTGGTATTTTTCGCACACGTTAAGTCTATGAATGGACAACTCTTTACACGCCTACGTCCTATGTGAGCTGATAGAGTTTCGTGTCGCCCACAATATCCACATCGCTGGAATTATCATCAACCTCGCTATCCGCCTCCAGGTCGGAGTAGTCATCCGTGGAGTAGCCATGCTGCAGGAAGCACATTTGCAACTGCTGCTGACTTGATGTCTGGCTCAGCTTGGGCTTGGTATCCGTGGCTGCTGCTGGGGGGCTGTGGGGATCGCCCTGCTGCTTGCCGCCTGAGTCGGTGCGTGAGAAGTCAACGGGTTCTGTGGGCCAGATAATTTCCAAAAATTTTACAACTAATTTGATTAGGGGCCAAATAAAACTTGAGGAAAAGTTTCGTCAAAAGGAGCTCCAGGCTAATTGGCCAAAGAAACTTCCAGAAAGGCCAAAAGTTGGTCCTAAGACTAAGAGACCTCGACTTTGTCTTCTTCTTATTCACTCACCATTGGCAGTGTCGCGTCGTCGCAGCTGTTTCTTGTGCTTCATGCGACGATTCTGGAACCAGGTCTTGACCTGCGTCTCGCTCAGCCCCAGAGCTGTGGCCAGCTCTACGCGCTCTGGCGTCGACAGATACCGTTGCGCCTCGAAGCGTTTCTCCAGCCCCGACAGCTGCGGGTCGCTGAAGACGGTGCGCGCCTTACGGCGCCGGCAGTGCCTCAGCGCATTCACGCCCATGCCAAGGCCGAGGGCCAGCTCCGGCACACAGCCGGGCGCGCCGAAGAAGGGCGCTCCTCCGAACAGGCTGGCTGCAAGAAGTGGGTGGCACACATTAATTGCATTACATGCTGACATAGAGTCCTTTGTGCCGGGCACAACTTTTGGGATATTCGGGTGTCGCTAATGGCCATCGACACGCAGAGCAACAGCAGACATACCTTGGGACAGAAAGTAGGGATCCACCGACTTGTACGTGCCCGACGACGGCGACAGATAGCCGAGGGTCATCTGCAAGAAGCCATGATCGCCGTACCCAGTGTTTGGATAAAGCACACTATTGGGGGCACCTGCTGCTGGCGGAGGCGGAGGCGGCGCAGGTGGTGCTGCAGTCGCCGCCGCCGCCGCCGCCGCTGCTGCTGCTGTCATCTGTTGCACACTCGGCTCTGCCGCTGGCCCCGCATTAGAGTGCCCGTAGTGGGCGGCTGCCGACCTTTGCTGGTGTGCTCTGCGGGTGGAAGTCGTAAGTTAAGAGCTAGATCGGGTATGAGGTATGATGTCTAAAAAGCTAATTTCTTTTAAAATGGATTTGAGAACATCGGAATCGTGCGGAATGCTAACTGTCTTAATTGACAAACGGAAATGTTAGAGCATACGCAACTCCCAATCCCACACAATGATATTTGAGTTACGGTAATATCTGAGAACATTTTTAAAGTTGCAAGCATAATTTCTATTTTCGAATATGACCTACAATATACATACATATTAAAATTTTTACTTAAATATTGTGTATTATACAAATTCAATAGTTTTTTGATTAGTTGGATAATTTTATATATTACATACATATTGTCTAATATTATGATACTTAAGGAAAGTTGTTTCAAGTTATCGAAAGCGCATTAAAGCTTTTAAAGTATACATATGTTAAATGAGTCGTCTGACGAGAAATTGAACTTTGGGACTCTTGAATCGGTGTGGATCTAGAAACAATTCATAAAGAACAGTTCAACGCTTCTAATACTTATAATGAATTGCAAATAAAATCCTTGAGGCCAATTCAGCTTTATAGAATTATTTTGTTGTTATTATTTATTTATTATATGAATGGAATTTTTTGGCATTGTGATTTCTGACTGTGGAACTTGCGATTATTCCAAACATCAAAAAGATCGTGCATAGAGACAGAGAAAACAAACTGGGAATTCGCGGCACTAAATATATTATGCGGGATGCAGCATAGATCGCTATATACCCTAGGCACCTCAGGGACTCTAAACATGTTTTTCTTCCTGATATAACGAAATATTATATTTTCAATATACTTATTCATATATGTATATATAAATATATAGAAATATTTGGAATAGTTAGTTTTTAAACTCTAATTTTATATTACTTTCTTTTGATAAGGATTTTCACTGTATAGTTGTGGAATTCATTTAAATGAGAACAATTTAAGTACAGTCGGCTCCTGTTATTACAAACCTGCGTTAGTTCGAACCTCTCATTTATTCCCTACAAAATCTCTTTATATTTCGAATTAAGTCCATACATTTTTATTCACTCAGTAATTCGAACTAAAAAATCATTGCTAAGACGCAGTAATTCGTACTCATATGGTTAAACACTCGACAATTTTAATTTGCGAAGTTTCTTGGTGTGTTAGAAAGACGAAACTAATTGGAAAAGTAGAAGGAGGTGAGAAGAAAACGATGTTGCAAAAGAATTATGGATGATGAAGAATCATCAATGATACCAGTTGTTGACATCAGCGGTGTGAGTTTTTCTGACTATGTTCAAGTGGGTGATAATGTTGCTGTTTCAGGATCCCTAACTGACGGGGAAATTTTAAAATGAGTTCTATAAAACCTAATTAATTTGAGCATATGTACATTACGTTAAATAAAACCCCTTGATAATTCGAAGTTTTATTTATTTTCTCTTAAAATTTCGAACCATTTAATATTTCAAACATTCCATAATTCGAAATATTTTAAGAGTCCCTTGAATTTCGAAATAACGAGAGTCGACTGTAAATCTTCAGAAATCTTTTTAATATGAATCACTCAAATTCTTTGTAATAAAATTCAAGAATTTAAATTTATAACCTGTTTCGAAAGTAAACATGACGGAATATATTCATTTTTTTTTTTTCATTTCATTTAATAATCAGTGCAATCAACTGAATTATGTCATGGCTGACTCCCTCTCAGAATGACAATTGAAAACAGCAATTAACTAACTCAAAGCTTAAACTTGCAATTCGTTGCCTGCAATGCAGTTATTTTAATTGTCATTCGTTAATTATTTACGAAATATTTATATCTGAATAAAATATTTTAAAGATTTCTTTCAAAATTAATTTCATGGAATTTCACAATGAACTTTTAGGGCAACTCTTTCGCGTGTATTCTAGGAGTATCGCTCACAAACTGAGTTGATTTATAAATTGTACTTATTTACATTATTTAATCGAAAGTCCCTCATATATGTGGCATGTGAGGCATCCATTGCACTTACCGTTGGCTGTGCATGGACTTGACGTAATCCTCGCTGTTATAAATTGCTGCCGAGTGCTGAGGACTGCTGGTGTGACGTGTCGACGCCGTGCCTGTTGGCATTACAGGGTATCTGTTATTGTCAAATGCACTCGCATTGGTATTAGTATTAGCATTAGCATTAACATTGGCACTGGCACTGCCACTTGATAGGGTGTTTGACACGTTGGATATGGAGCTGGCGCTCGTATTGCTCCTGGCACTTTTCACTGAATATTTGTTGCACTTTTGATTGCTATTGTTGCTGTTGCTGTTGCTATTGTTGTTCAAGTTTTGAAATAATATGTGTTCGATGGAAAATGGCGTTTTTGTGGTTAGCATTGTGGTCGTTGCGGCAGAGCACTTGCTTGTGGCAATAGTTGCAGCCGCAGCTGCAGCAGCTGCCGCTGCCGCAGTTGCAGTTGCTGTTGCTGTTGCTGTTGCCGTCGCCGTTGCAGCCGCAGTTGCAGTTGCAGTTGCAACTGGGCTGAGGCTGTTCTCATTTAGCGCTGACATCATGTCCTGCTCCTGCTCGAGTCCTGGCCGTCGCGCTTATGTTGTTTGCTCGTTGACGGTCGCGTTGAGTTTGCGGCAATCACCGCACATCAACCAGCAAATCGCTCTAAGCGATGTCCCCGTTTGAGCCACGGCACAGCAGCCCACCCCCAAAAGCAGGCAATGCACTTGCGGTTCGCTGCTCAGACACCCAAAAATACACACGCACACCCACACACAGGCAGGCAGCGTTTCGCTGTATTTGTGAACACACCCCCATTTGCATGTGTAGCATATATGGTTGTCTCTCTCTAGCACCACAACAGCATTACGGCCGAATGCAATTTAGCCATTTGCACCGCTTGATTTCGGCCCTATAATGCTGGCATTTTATCTATACAGCTGTGTATGTTTATGTATAGGAACTATATATGTATGTATATGATATGCATGTATGTATATATTTATAAAGTCGTCGGATTTGTTGATTGTGCACAGCCAAAAATGACTTGGTTTACATTTCTATATGTCATTTATGTGATACAAATTTGTTTTTTTTTTTAATTTTTAGAGCTGGAAATACTATGTCTCTTTAATCCCTGAAAATGAAAAATTGCAAGATATGGATATACTTGGATATACTTCTATGAACTATTATATACCAAACAGTCCCATAATTCCATTGAACAATTTTTATTTTTGCATGTTGAATAGTTTTAAAACAAATAAATAAATATATATTATTGATATACATATAAATTCATTCTCACATTATAATATATATTTTATACTGATAATACATAAAAATATACAATATCGATTATAAATATATACAATAAATTATTTTAAATTAAAAATCAGTACATAATGAAAATTATTTATAAATAATTAAATAAATGTAAGCTCACCGGAAAAGACGTTAAGAAATAAAAACTCATATATAATTTCATATATTTTTACATCAAACTCACATTTTACTAATTCCAATAATATTTCTTAAGATTAATATATAGTACTATTTTGTTTTTCTGTGTGCCCATAGTAGTTACTAAGTTTAATTGGTTCATGTTAACCGCAAATAACTTGATCGCAGTTGTGGTCGGCGCTGACGCTGATGATGAAGCTGACGCTGACGGCAACTGCGACTGCGACTGCGACTGCTGCCGCCATTTTGCCCCCATAATTAACGTGTCATGGCCGCCATTGTGTTGTGCATGCATTAAATACATTAAATGCCACAATTATTGTAATTAAATTATTGATTGATGGCTGCCTAGACAGACACACAGACAGACAGACAGACAGGCGGGCGGACGTGCGGGCAGAGCTTTTGTCTGGCAGGCGGTGCGTATGCGTAATGTGGGTGACAACTGTTTGCATGCATGCACAACTGTACCACCACCATCCACTTGTATCTGTCTAACGTACCCATAATACGCATCAGCCTGAGCTGTCAGCTATACCTGCCTCCGTCCCTCTCGCTAACTCTCCCACGCCCTCTCCCTTTCCCACTCGCCTGACGACCGTCTCTAAGCTCTGGCAATTAGGCAAAAGACGTAAAGGAAAAAACTTGGCCGTAATTCGATCGTTTGGCATAGCTTTACCCAGCCCAACTCAGCCCGTCCTGGCAGGCAGCCCATCAGTCGGCCAGCTCGCCGGGGGTGTGTCCTGGCATTCTGCTGCAGCCAATCAGTGCGCTCTGAGCTTTGGGGTTGCCGCAGCGAGCAGCTATTTGTCCTTGTCGCACGCACACGGCAGCAGACTTGGGTATGTAGAGGAAGTCGACCGCGAGCTGGCAAAGGATACTCTCTCTGCATATTGACGTGTGTAGGTGTGTGTGTGTGTGTGCTTGAGAGATGGCTGCGACCAAAAAGCAAGACAAATTTGCTCGTTTTATTAATAAAATAAGTCACGCAAAGTAAGTCGAACATCATTATTAGGTTAAAGCCCTAAAGCGGGCGCATTAGATGTACACACACACACAGATTCACACTCATTTGAGTATGTGTGTGTGTATACATATGAAGTAGGGTCTGTGCAGGCAGCTACACTGACAGCAAGAAGGTGAGACTGTAAATGTTATTTAATAACGGCTTCATTGAAATGTAAAATACAGCTGAATACATCAGATTAAATTATAAACAAAAGACTAGGATGATTGTTTTGTTCTTCGCTGATTCATTAGCAGCTGCATCTGAACTGATTGAAACAAAATTTTGCTTGAACAAAATTGAGTTGAATAAAAATAAAATTTGACAAGTATGAAGTATATCCTTATATAATATAAAATAAAAAACATAACAAAACTTCACAAAAATTATAAAATTTTTGAAGCACTCGTCAAATTTCGTTCAGTGTAATTGTGACATGCAATTAAGTCGCTTTAGCTGAAATCTCTGCCATTTTTTCTCAGGTATAGGTAGCTTCAACTGCGATTGCAAATGGGGCTGGGCGTAAGCTGTCTGCTGCCGAGGTCCTTAGTAACTGACACAAGCTGATTGTCGCGAGCACTTAAACCGCGCCCCGGAACTGACAGCTTCAGCGGGTCGGTGCCATTGTTTTCTTTTATTGTTTTTTCTTCATTTGACATGAACGTGCGGAAGAGCCTGGAGCATGTGCTAAATATATAGAGTGAGAGGGACAGAAATAGAAATAAAGCGAGAGCTATTATTATTAATGAAATGGCGGTGTGGGAACATTTTGCTTAACTTCATTTGAATCGATGGACGATGCACGTGCCCATCAGACGTGCTAAGCCTAATTTTTATAATAATAAAAACCTGGCATCAAATTGCAAATGCTTCTTGCGGTTAACAGCGAGGGAAGGAGATAGTGAGTGGAAGAGATAGAGAGAGAGAGAAAGCCGGGTGCTGATCTCTCTACGGGCAATTACAACATTTTGTGTCAGTTTGCATGGCAAATCCTTTTGTGATGCGACGTCTTCTCATTGTTTTTTTAACATAATTCCCTGAAATCAAGGTTGGAGTGTGGGTAAGATCAGGTTACGAGCGGCGGCCTTCTCAGACGCCGCTCGATTGCTGCATCCGCAATTGAGTTTTGATTCTCGGTAAATTAACTTCTGAAACGAGCAACAGAAACCTTCCGATTCGGCTCAGTTAGCTAGGGGTACTTTGTTTATGCGAGTGCCACAAAAAGGTCTTGCTTCAAGTGCCAACATCCTTTGGGGTCAAAGGCGGCGGTTCCTTTATGATAAAAAACGCAAACAGGGTATGCTTAAGAGTCTTCAGATATTGTATTTATTTGCTTATATGTAACTACATCGAGCTATCTACCATATTCAAAGCAAATTGTCTGATAAAACATTCTATTTTATTGGGAATAGACTTTTAATATATATTAATCAATTTCGCTTAATATCAGATTTATCTATATCTTGTGTAACTTTAAACTCTTTTTTATAAGCCCCTTATATATATATATATATATATATATATATATGTTTCTCACATTGATGAAGGAAACGAATAAGTGAGAAGAACCAGACAGGCGGCGTGGGAAAGAGCATTAATGTTCGGTTATTAATCCAAATTACCTCAGATCTAGATACAGATTGTGATTTGTTGTAACTAATTACCTCAGGTCTCTAAGACGATTGAGAAACAGTTCAGCAAAAGACGATAAATGTATTATTTTATAATAGTATAATTTGTAAAGATAGTATATATGTATGTATATATATGCCATTCATATATTAACTTTGCAAAGTCGTCTTTACTGAACTGTTTATTCATTGTCATGAATGCATAGTTACAAATACTTATTTTCTCTTGGTCTGTTTTATCATCGGAACAAAAATCAGTTTTAGAAGTTTATGATTGTAATCACAATATCAAAGGGAATCATTTGGAATATTTGCAAAATCACAAACATTAATTATCAACTGTTAACATATTAGATTATTTTTGTGGATCCATGGCTCACGTAGATTTGATTCAGCTCTAACAGTCTAATTAAATGTCAATTCACTTTAATTATATTATACACGGACACAGGTTCACGGCCATTAATTTCACATATTCCTAATTGTAGGCTCTCTCAAAGCAGAGGATTCGGGTTGGTCCATTGGCACGCCCACGTTTGCGAAGCTTCTACCCACGTTCCGAGGCACTTTTCAGTGTCAGGCCCTGGTCGGCCAACGGGGTTATGCTTATTAAAAGCCTCTTGTTGTTATCCTAGGCATAGAGTAACCTTTCGCTCGCCCAAACAATTAGAGCGCTAACAAATGCAATTACCCCTCACAAAGCCCTTGCCCTAGCGCCCGCCCTCCCTTCTGTCTGGTCCCTCCGTGCTGCAGAGCCTGCCTCCACGGCCCTCTCTCGGCAGCAACACAATTGCTCTCATTGGCAACAATTGAGCCGCAGAGCATATCCTGCTCGTCCTGCAAGCAACAAAAAAAAAAAAAAGTTTACCAAACGCGTGCCACATATTAAATTACATCGAAATATGTGCACACGAGGCTGGAAACGGGTCCGGGTGCGGGTCCTGGTCCGGGTGGGCACCCTCCAACGGCCGGGAGAACGAGGTGGGCGGGGCAGTTTGTAATTTGCTGGCATTTTCTAAATGATTTTATCATCAGCCTGAACTTACACACACACACACACACACATAGATATATACACACATATATATTTTGTTATTTTGATACATTTGTTTGATTTGCAGCTATTTATTGCTATGATTTAATTTGCCGCGGATAATTGTCATAAAATTAGATTTACAAAAATGTTTCTTATTGTCAAATTAAAGGGGTTCGCGAACAGAAGGGCGGCACCGAATAAAGTGGGCGTAACCCATGACATTTATTCGACATATTTCCTAGTTAAAGGTAACCATGACACGAAAGTCGCAGTACGAAATCCTGACTATTTGTTGATCTTTTTGACGATCGTTTCCACTCGATTACGCATTATTAATAACAGTAAAAAGTACAGAGCTATCTTATGATAAATGATGTAAAATCTGAAAACAATATACATACCTATTAATCATAACATCACATCGTCATATCGTTTGTTGATCTTTTGCGAACTTGAGATTTTATTAAAGAGAACGTTTATAAAACGTATGTCTCACATACTTGCAAAAGTTTCGATAAAAATCAATTTTAATTTAAGGTATGTATGTATACTGACATATAATAATAAAAATTAAAAAAAAAAAGCTTCTGTAAAATTACATTTTTCGAAATACAATATGATATGAAACTGCTTAAAAGAGTTTTAGCTGCACAACATTGAAAATTTTGAATAAAAAACAAGCTTCCTAAAAACTCAATTATTAGACATGTCAACCATGTTTAATAGGCAGTTTATAAATAATAATAATAACAAAAAAAAAAAAAAAAAAAAAAAAAAAAAAAAAAAAAAAAAAAAAAAAA
>NW_022045940.1:0-12599 GCF_001654015.2 Drosophila navojoa
ATAATTAAATAACTAGCTTTCGATAAGGTTTTTAATCGATAATAAAATATCGGGAGTCGGACTGTCGGACGGACAGACAGACAGACGGACATGGCTAAATCCAGTCAGCTCGTCGCTCTGATCAAGAATATATATACTTTGTCGGGTCTGCCACGCCTCCTTCTGTCTTTTACATACATTTCAACAAGACCATGTTACCCTGTTTTCCCATTTTCAATGGGTTCAGGGTACGCAAGGAATAAATCTGATCTATATATTGGTTACATCATCAGCTCTTTACCTCTTCTGCAGCTGTTCCATTTCCTGTTTGTGGCGCTCGTTGAGCACATTTAGCTCGCTTTGTATATCCGCATTCAGGCTTTCGCGCAGCTTGTCCCGCTCGTTGATGAAGTCGCCGCACATTTTTTTGCTGTGGCTGAGCTCCATTTGGAGCTGTTTCACTTCTGCCTGGCTATTGCGCACCTGAGCATCAGCCTCGGCCAACTTCTCACGTGTGTCGGCATACTTTTCCCTCAGTGACTTTTCCACGTTCTCAGCCAACTGTAAATCCTTCTCGAACTTCTCCTTGAGACGTCTATAGATGGAGCATTAATTGGCAACTTGTACAGTTATTATTTATACTTACAGTATCTTTTGCTCGTGCTCCTCGCTGCTTTGGAGTGCGTCTGCCTCCATACGCACCACCAACTCGTCTAACTGTCGATCTCGCTCGGCTCTATAGTGCTGCCTTATGGCATTCTCCTTCTCAGCTAAGGCCAGCTTGGATTTGTTCTCGAATTCGGTTTTCCACAATTCAAAGTCAGCTAAGTATTGCTGCTCGACGGTATTAATGCGATTCTGATACTTCTCTTCCTGCTTGGCCATCTTTTCCTGCATTTCAAACTTAGCCTGCTCTAGCTCGCTCTCGTGGTCCCGCTGCGTCTCCTGTCGCTTGGCTAGGTATTCGGCTTCCTTTTGCCGCAGCTCCACCTGCAGACGTTCGCGCTCTGCGGCAAAATCATCGGCAAGTTTCTGTCGCAGCTCGGCCTGGGTTTTCTGCTCCTCCTCCAGCTGACGCTCAAAACGCTCTCGTATGGCCGTACGTTCCTTCTCAATGATGCTCTCACGATCCTGGGCGCAACTTTCGCGAATTGCATGCTCGATTTGTTCGTGCTTTAGCCGCGCCTCCTCCAGTGCATCTAGCAGCTGCATCTGATGCGCACGCTTCAACTCCGTCACCTCGCGCTGATGATCACAATTCATTTTGTTGATCTCCGCCTCTAGGCCTTTGACCGTGAGTTCCTGTTGGAGAACAATTTTGCCATATGTAAATAGCCATTGTGCCCAATTTTAAATGAATTAATTAATTCACAATACTAGTCTATTGCTCTCTGTTTTCCAACTATATGTATGTATATGTTCATGCAAACAGACAATGAAGACGGACATTGCACAAAATCAATATGCTCATTTCACTTTCGTGAAGGAGTACAATAAGAACAAGTAAGAAAGCTCTAGTCGAGACTGCTCGCTATGAAACTCAGGACAGACAGACGGACAAGGCTAAATGGACTCAGCTCGTCGCCTTGATCAAGAATAAATATACTTTGTGGTGTCTGCCACGCCTCCTTCTGCCTGTTACATACATTTCAACAAAACCATATACCTTGATTTACCATTTTCAACGCGTTCAGGGTATAAAAATGCAAATAGTTTTCATTATAATTAATTTACTTTAGAGATTTGCAGTTTCGTTTTCTAGAAATTATCGACATCTGGAGCGAGTAGATCTTAGTTTTATTTGAAAAAGTGTAGCTCTGCGTTTCTACGAAAATAATATAAATTAATCGATAGACATTCTCAGCTAATCTTATAATCATCAATTCATCGATAGACATATTCAGTTAACGCATCAATAAAATCTGAATAAGTACATACATACACATACACATACATATGTAGATCACTATCTTTATCAAGTTAAAGTGACCCTACACCCACCTTAATTTTCTTGGTATTCTCTCGCACCCAACGCTCGCGTCGGATCTTCTCACCCGCTAGAGTTGTCTCCTTGGTGCGAGCTAGTTCGGTTTCGAGTCGATGCTCCCAGGCTTGATTCTGACTCTCCAGGCGACGCGTTAATGCAGCCACCTTCTCGCAGAGCGCCCCCTTATCCTTGAGCAGCTGCTCTATGAAGCCCTGATGACGCGTCACAACCTCCTCGTAATGCTTCTTCTGATCGCGCATTTTCGTAGCGCTGTTGGACTTTTCGGCACGGATAGACTTCTGCTTCTCGCTGCGCAGTTGAATCACATGCTCCTTGGACATATGAATAGCATTGGCCAGCTCGTTGGCGCGTAAGCTGAGCGCAATGACCCGTCTAGCCAGCTGGTGGTTGGGAAGCATTAGCAGCTCGGAGAGTCTTTAAGGGAACAATAATCTTATAGCATAAGTTGCCTATAATCATATACATACATAGATACAACTACAACTCACTTGGGCACCTCATCAGTCACGTCCGGCTCCATGACAAACTCTACTTCGGACCGATTGGTGTCCGGGATAGAACGACGGGTTTCCATCAGAGTTTTGTCACAGCTGCTCTCCACATTATTCAGATATGCCAAAATGTCTCTGCAAAGATTTTAAAATATCGGATTCAGTTTAAAGATGTGTAGTTTCTGCTAAGTTTCATAGTCAATCCACGTTCTTTATCTATTCATATTCTACAATATAGGTCATTATGTGAAGGTGATCAGTTGAAATATATTTAAACCTGTTTTAAAAACTATAACTAAACTAGTTCTACACAACTTTATCTAGGTTAAGTTCGTGTGGGTATATACCTACATATAAATTATATATCACTCAGTGAATTTTCTTTGCTTAACGATAATCTCTGTTAAACATATTTATTTTTCCAAGCTCTTAGTATTTTGAAATCAAAGAGGTTTATATAATTGAGCCTTGGGCCGAATAACATTTGTATTATATATCCACAACCCATTTTGAAATTGTAATTGAAAAAAAAAGATCAAATACATTTTCCTTGCTATAAAGACTAAAATACCATAATTATTCCAGTAGTTTTCCACTCACTTGTACTTGTCGCCACTTTCGGGCATCTTGTCACCGATTTGGCTAACCGAATCCGTCGTGTCCGCTCTTGAGCTGGATAGCTTCAAGTTCAGATCGCTTGGCAGACGCTCAGCAAAATTATCTGAAAGATGTTTATTCATATATGTAAATCAAATAAATTATCAAAATTGTTCTGCAAGCGAACCCCGTTTCTTATCCTCCTCAATTTCTTTGATAACTGACACAATCTCATCGTAGGTCGAGCCTCTGGAGTCCTCGTTCGATTTAAGCGACAATTGCGAGCCACTGTCGTTGTCATTGTCATTGTCGTTACCCTCGTCCAGCTCGTCCACGCCCTGTTTGTGTAGCTCCTCGAACTGGGCAAGCGCCTGCTTCTGCTCGTGGATGCTCATCCAACTGTCTACCTTATCCAGGTTGTACTCGGTCAGCTTGCGCTCCTCTCGCAGGCTACCCACACTGACGGCCTTCTTCAGCTTGCCGGAGGAGCCAATTGTTGGGCTTTTGGCCAGAAATGTGGTCTTGTTGCTGTTTCGTCTGCTGGCCTCTGCACTGGTTGGCTTCACATTCTCCTTCTTTTTGCCCACAAATGGGGGAGTGCCAGCAATCTTTAGATAATTGCTAATGACAGAATCAGCGCCGCTGTTGCCGAAATTTCTGCGATCCTCCTGCACAATGGGCAGAAAATTATTCTCAGCGCCAAAATTGCGTTGCCCAGTCGAGCGGTAGGTGGCGCCACTGTTACTCTGATCGTGGTTGCTGTTATTGCTGCCATTCACTGGACTAAGATTCTTCTCAGACAAATTGTTCTGCTTATCCTTGGTCTGTGCTGCATACTTATCCAAATAGTTAGGCAATTCCATGTTGTTTAATGGCTCCAGCGGCTTCAGGGTTTTAACCATCGACTCACCCACCGCCTGCTTATACTCGCTGATTACACTCGGCTCCGGCGTGACAGACTTGGGCGTGGGCGCAGACAGGGGCAACTGTGGCTTGATCTCCGCAAAGCGACAAGTGGGCGCATCGCAGGAGCATTTGATGTCAGCGGTGGCTTCGTCGGTGCTGGCCGTGGAGGAGGAGCGGGTACTGCAGGTGCAGTTTTCCGACGGGCATTTGGGATACTCATAGGTCTCAGCCAGCACCTCGGCACTGCCGCTCCCAGCATTTGGACTGCCGAAGTGCACAGATTTCTTTTGTCCACTGGCGTCGCCCGGTTCCAACTTATTTCCGTTCCCATTATAGCTAAAGCTGGGCAGTGTTAGAGGACCTGGAGCTGAGATATTAACACTGTGGCTGCTTATATCCTGCTTATCATTGTCGCAGTCACTGGAATCGACATCATTGTGCTGACTGCTGCTGTTCGGCTTGCTGAACGACACACGACCCGGCAAATCTGGCTTAGCAGTCACTTGCAGTAGCGTCGCATTGCTAAGGCCCTGACTCTTGCCCGCCGACCAATTGGAAGCATACGATTTGGCTTTGTCCGTGCCTGTACCTGTGGCTGAGCCTGTGCCCGGCATTCTGCTCAGAAAACGTTCCAGCTGCTCACCCTCGCTGCTGTGACTTCTGACTTCTGACTTCTGCGAGAAATCCGACTGTTCGTCGGTGGATGAATTGCAGGTGCTGCGGCACAGCCAGCTGCGCTTGATGGGCTCCTCTAACAGCGATTTGAGCAGATCCGTGGAAGAAACTTGAGCCTGCCAAATAGAAGGTAGTAGAAATGAAATACCCGGAGAAAAATAAATAGCTCGAATAACCATAAAAGTTATCAATATAATTACATAAACTCGATTACCAATCAGTCTTGGACCTGGCAGAATACAAATATAATTGAGTACTATATTGTATTTAAAAAGAACAAAAATTCGCTATAGCTCAAGCTTAATAATTAAATGCTCTATTTCACAACACAAATACAGTAGGATCCCATTAAAACGACTCCGCTTTTAGCTTAGTTATTGAGATGGAAATTCGGGTATCTAGGCAAACTTATATAGAGACTTCCAAGTATTACGACGGTCCCCTGAGTATCGTTATAACCGGATTATACTTTATTTTATTATAATTTGAACGAAAATAAATAAAATATAATTATCTTATTTTTTGTCTTATTTTTTTAATTTTCTTTTTTTGTTTAATTTTGTGTAAAACACTAAATTTTGGTGCATTTTATACTCGACTACACTACTCTCTTTTAATCTTCCATGGTCTGACAGCTGGTACTCACGTGCTTATTGTGCCGCAGCTCCTTGTCACCAAAGTAAACGCTTAGCTTACGTCCGAACTTGGGATCCGCCGACTGCGGTCGTCCCAGGAAGGGCGAGGAGCGACTGCGTTGCTGCAGAAAGTTGGCCGAACGTGGACGAAAATGCGGCGTCGGGCTGTGTAGCGTAGTCAGGGAGCGACTATTGTACTTGGGCTTCGTTTTTTGTCTAGCGGCGAGGTTTATCTATATATGCGAGGAGAACGACACGACAGTACAAGAATAGCCCAGAACCCTACTTAGTATGTCTACCTACCTGGGAGCCTCTAAGACATAAATCCATAATAGTATAAAAATTCGCACACGACACAACTTTGACACTCGCTTTTCACTTTTCATTCAGCTAGGGCTACCTTTTTTCCGAAGCTTGCTGCATTGAGCTGAACTGACGGCAGCTCCACAGCCAACTGATTTAATTCGAAAACTTTTTTGGCCCATGGTCGCTTTTGTTTTGGCCACTCTCTGTACATGTATATGTACATATATATATAGAAAATGAATATAACAGCCCCTGGCCAAAGTATCGATTAAACGCTGTCGCCGGTCAGGACATGTGCCCAGCAGATGTTGGTCAGCAATGCAACCCCCGAAGCCAACCTAGACATGGTTACCATGGGTCACGAGCGTCACGCTCGACAAACTCACGGCTAAATGCAGAGTTAGACAATACAGGTGCTTGCCTCACAACGTTCAAGACCCTAAAGCTGCTATACATATATTTTTAAGCAAGTATCGATATACCATTCACGCCCATCAAGCGATCAATCATTGCCATTAAAGAATTTCATTATTTCAAGAATGTATTCAAAGACATTTATATCTTACTGCTGAAGGACAGCCCAGTTGTACCTTCCGAATATCAAAGTTCAATTGTTTAGAATAGAGTTATATTTATTCACGATTTTTGCACAGATGATTTCCAACTACATTCTATTTTCAAGGGCAAGTGATATGCTAATGATGCTTGCAACACTATTCAGCATGAAAGACCTTACTATTCATTTTCATGTTCTAATAACTGTTAAAGTAAGCTAGTACTAAGCCTGATTTAATTATATTTTAGTCTGTCTCGTGCTTGCATATATTTTAAATATCGTTATATAAATAATTAAAAACCTTTTTAATTAACCTTTAGAAGACTAGGTAACCCTACTAACGGTCAGATTCAAGCGATTAAATTTTTTACATTTATTTTATTTATTTTTAATTTTAGAGCAATTATTTTTGGTTCCCAAACTGTAGAAAACATAAGTTTATCTTGTGATGTCGAGGCTTGAGAAGTTTACAAAAATTTCCACTAGCGTAATTTTCGGATAAATACCTTTTCAGGCCACGAATATACTATATATGTATTCCCAAACGCTAGCTTCAGCTGCGACGAGATGACTTGTATCTTACGGACTGATGGACAAACGGACTTGGTGTCAACATTATTATATACAAATTATTTTTACAATAAAAAAAAAATGTTCAAATAAGCTTAAGATATATGTAAATAAAGCAAACACTTGGCCAGATTGAGTTGCCCTAATTCGAAGAGCCGTACAAACAAAGGTTTGGGATCCAGTTAATAATTAAAATCAGCACATTATCGCATTTCGTTTGTAATAATAATTTATTTAAATAAAGCAAATTGTTTTTGAAGTAAACATAGTGTAGCTGGTGGCCAGGCACAAGAGGCGGAAGCCCCAGACGTGGCAGTTGCCTCAACAGTGTAAGTGTATGTGTTTGTTTGTATGCGTGCGTACACGTATACTGACTGATGCGCAAAAGCATAAAATTAAATTTGGCAATATTTCTCATAATGAACTTAGTCTCTAACGCAAAATACACAAAGATTTTAAGTTTTCATTTCTCGCTTTGTTTATCTTTCTTTTTGATTAATAACAAATTGCACTAGGAACCCACTAGGGGATTTTGGTGTTGGACGAGAAGAGGAGCTTCAGGAGCCTACTCCGCACGCAGGACGGGTGTCACCTGCACCTCGTTCTTCTCATCACTTTGTATATCGAACTTTAGCTTGGTCAACTCCTGCAGCTGTGCATCAGCAGGCGAGGCGGGCACCTCCTTGGTCACCAGCACCGTGTCGGGGTAGTTGTTTTCGCCAGCGCCCAGCTCTTGTGAGAAGCTGACCACCGTCTTCGGCTCATAGTTGACGCCCAGCGCGCCGCTTGGATCGGCCGTTGCTACGGTAGGGTGCTCGCTGGAGTGTCCGTTCGTATGAGAAATGGTGATGCTAGATTCCTCAGTAGCGACGCGGTTTTCAGTGGATGCCGCTGGAGTAACCACCTCGACCTGTGCCTCTACGGCAGCCGGCGGCACTTCAACAGCTGCAACTGTGGCTGCAGCTACCGCTATTGGTGCTGCTTCAACGTGAACCTCTGCTTGCTCCGATTCCGCTTTGACGTCGTCATCTTCGCCGGCAACAGCCTTGTTAACCTCTTCTATGGCCTTGGCCACCTCCTCAGGCGCCACATCATCATTCGCCTGTCCATTGCTGAGGGGCTGCTCTTGTTGCTGCTCTTGCGCCTGTTCCTGCTCTTGTTTCGGCTCCTCCTTATCCTTCTCTACCTCTCCCTCTACCACTACCACCCCATTGTGACCATTGGTATGCACCGCCGGCTGGTCCAATTCTGATCTGTGACCATTCGCAATGGAAACAACTTGCTTCTGCTCCTGCTCCCGCTTGTCTCCCTGCTGCTCCTCAATCTTGGTCGGCAAAGGCATCTCCAGAGAAGGAACTACAGCCGGGCTGGCCATAGTCTCAGCAAAAGAGGTACGATTAGGTGAATCCGGCGAGATCATGACGTGGGTGAAGTAGCCACTGCGCCGATTCTCAAAGTCCAGCACATTCTCCTTGGCCAAACGCTCCTGAATGCGTCGCTGGCGCAGTATAAACTCCGGTACATTCTCATCGTCCCCAGCTGCAGCCGCCGGTGCTTCCGAACCGGCCAGCTTCGGGCGACGCAGCACCACCTTGGCGGCTTCATTCTGTTCCGCAGTACCGTTGCCATTGCTGTTCGCCCAGCTGGCGGCTGCTGTGGATGGCTTGAAGACGCCATTGAACTTGGTGCCAACCACAAATTTGTTGGGGTTGCTGTTGTTGTTATAGCCGGCGCACTTGTAGGGATTGTAGTTGTTGTTGGCATTCGGTTGCGGCGACAGCGGAAGCTGGCCATCATTGTCTTCCAGCTTGGGTGAACGGGCGATGGTGAAGTTCGGCTTGCCGTGGCTGATCAACAGCTTCGTGGCCGGTGAGGGGCTCTTGTCGCTGAGAGGCGAGGGCAGACCACTGCGAATTTGTATGCTGGGCTTGTTGATGGTATCGGCCATGTTGCGAATGTGCGTGTGTATGTATGCGTGTGCCAAGGTAGATGTGTGCGAGAGAGTGTGTGGCTCGTTTGTATCAGATACGCGCTTTTACTTTCCGTATGTTAACGGTTCCTCGACTGTGTTTAGCTGTAAAAAATGTTACCAAAAAGTTGGAGAAAAAGAAGTAACAAAAATTAGTCAAATGCAAATTATTTTTTTTCTTCTTTTTTTTTTTTTGCCCAATCATAATCAACTTTAATTTGAGGTGAAACCCAAAATCAAAGTTCGTTTAGCGAATTATTTTTCGATTTTTATTGAAATTAATTTTAATTTTATATAGTTTAGTTTAGTTTCTTTTTGGAGCAGCACCTTGACAATGCGGCGACTGCTTTCTATAAACTATTTGATTTTATGGCCACTCAGCCCAGTTTAAAGCATTTTTATAATGCTTACAAAGCAGGTGAGTCACTTGCTGAGAAACTTTTGATAGGACACTTTTAAGTTGCTGTTTTTTTCAAAGCTAAGACAATCAATTACTCATTCTTTGTTTATCACATGAATTCAATGTTAATCAACTCACATTGGTGTTACCCACTCGAACACTTTTTAATATATATCTATATACATATGTACATGTAATCTGTGGCATTTATTAATCATAAATAACCAATTCAGTGTTACCTATTATGGTTCTAGCTAATTTATAACATATTTATAATATGCTTAAGCGTTGTTAAGTATGCCCAAAGTCCACAAATGCCACAAGCTAGAAATTTAATTGATGGGCACTTGGCAATTGGAATAATATATGAATATGTGCCTATTTATATGTATTGTGCTTTAACTGATATAAATTAGCAACTCATGAACTCCCCAATCTCATTCTCTCAAAGAGAATAACACTAGTACGTGGAAGTCATGTTGAAGTCTTGTGGGATTCTTGGATAGCCAAGTTTCCTTAAAACTGGAAGAGTATTACGAAAGACCCTCTGCGATGCATACATGATCTATTAGCTAGCATTCCTAAAGCTGTCAACGCTCAAAATCAACCAAATCCCCGTATTGATTTAAGACAGTTTACAGACCACAGTAAGAAAACCTGTTGGCATTATAATTTATTTAATTTATTTCATAGTACTATACTATTGCCTAAGATCCGCGTATATTAAGGACTTTATGATAGATCCATAGAATAATATCACTAAGTCGGATCAGATAATCATAAAGTATTTTGAAATTGAATTAAAGCGCTTCAAGTTGATGAAATAATGAAAAGAAAGAAAGAAAAAAAGAACGTTTCTCGAAAAGAAACTAAAGTAAGTCGAAGTCACAGTAAGACTCAGCTAATTACACAGTCTGACATTATATTAATTAACTGTGTGTAACGTACTGCAGTATGTCGAATCTGAATTGTCGTTTAGACTACGTTCTGTTGAAGCAAATTACAAATAGCTTCTTATACTACTCTGTTTGTAATATTTATATATATTAACACATTCAATGAGCATTAGCAATCTATATCAACTCAATTTGGAACAGATAACAAAGTCTGTTCCATAATAAATTATAATTATGTATTATGTTGGTTATGAAATTAATCAAATATAATACCATTCAAAAATAGCTCCAAGAGTGAAAAATAAATAAATAAACTATATTATTCTATTGATAGCTCACTTATAGTGGTGCCTTGACAACATCATTTTATGGATATAGATCTATCGATCTATAGTGTGGTTCCTTCGTTGGGTTTTTATCAATTGGGTTGTATAATGGCCACACGCTCCCCGCACAATTTGTGGCTTATTTATCTATCCATCCGACTCGGGGCGCAGCCTCGTGCTATCAATCACATGTTCGAACCTCATCAATAAAAAAAAAAATAATAATAAAAAAAGCAAAACTTTTGCATACCGCGTATTTACTTTCGCTGGCAATTTGTACGCTGTGTTTGCTTTTTTGTTTTTCCAATAGCATGTTTTCACATGGAGTATGCGTAATTACGTAATGCGATCGAACAATGCATGGCCAGGACTGGTCATTGTCTGGGCTGCCCACAACCAAAAAGAGGAGGCAACAAACACGATAAACAAATGCCATTGGTTGTTTATTGAGCTGTGTGAACTGCTTAAATAACAATTAGCGGGAATCATTTGAGCCATATACACTTCGGGACGTAGCACAGATCAATCAACTGCATGTGACCCAACTGAACTAGAATCTTATCAATAAACCAGTACACGTACACGTACACGGGCGATATGAGTGGAATTTTCATTGTCAAGCCCTGACGGCCGGAACCTCCCGCTCTAAATCTTCAATGTCATTGGCTAATTTAATTAGTAGCTGCAATTTATGGACCTGCATTGCAGATACTCTCATAAATTCTATGTGTATTCAATTACTCAGCCAAAGGTCAGACACACAGTTTATATGATTTCATTTTCAGTTTTATTGTTCAGCTGTAATTGAACCTATTTTTGCAGTTTATTTCTGTTGCTATTGCTGTAGTTGGCGTTGTTGTTGGTGGTGTTGTTTGTTTTATGGCGTCTGGCTGAGTGTCTGGCAATTGCGACGCATCTAAATTAGGTAAATACGCTCAATACCGATCAAGTTTTCCAAGCAAACATCTAAAAGTTAACCGACTCGAAACTAGTTCAAGTCAAAAAGAAAAGTAAGGCTCTTCATTTAAAAAATATTGTACAAAAATATCAATAATAATCTGTAAATCCGTAAATTTAAACAACTTTTGCAACATTTTTGTCATTCTTGAACTTTATAGACAATGTTCACAAAACTTTACTTGATTAAAGCTTAGGAATATCAGAGCTGTGTACATACATTATTGACTGACATACTGACTTAATTATTTATTCCATTAAGCAGCCGAACGTGCCCAACAACTCGTATTAATTTGTATTTGCCTTTCAACGTACACAGAGAAGCCCATGACAAACAACCAAATAATGTGCATTTATATACCCATAATATACACAACCGTGAAAATGTTCATTTGATGATAGCAAAAATAAATAATCATACATTAAAAGAAATAATAATAATAATAACAAAAGGCCAATTACAGAACTTAAATAAACTGTGCTCAAATTTTTTCACTGTTTGTACTTTGCCGCCAAAAAGCATTTTGTTTTTGTAAAGTTTTTAGAAATCTGTGAGGTAAGCGGTGGTTGGGTAGGTTTGGTGGGTTGGTGGGTGGATGTAGCTTGTTAGTTGTCCGCCCGCCTAATTAAGTGCAAATATCCAACTCAACGACAGCTGTTTACAGCAAATAACTTAAGCTGTTTTGCACATATTTTCCGTGTCGCTTTTTTTTTCGTTTATTTATTGTGTTTATTTTAATTCCAACTTTAGAGAAACACTCACAAAAAGTTGCACATGATCTGTTTATTGCCTGGGGCACGGAGCACTTGAAAATGCGAGTTGACCTTGGGCTTTGACGACTTGTACGGAATGAGCTCAGATTTATATATTTTGTATACCCTCGGACTAAGCAAATGTGGTAGATAAGCTTCGTTCGATGAATAATTTCTTAAGCACTAATATATTATGAAAATATCCAAGAATTGTCTTAAACACATTTCATGCGTAACTGATCAAACATACATCTTATGCGAAGCCAAACGTACTATAAGCAAATTAAATGAGTTTTATCGAAATTAAAATACTGGGTTATTAAAGATTCCATTGACGCTTGTCGTAAACATGTAATCATATCATATATCATCTATCTCAAATGGGCATATGTGTCGTATTGAAGATAAGCTATAAATAAACAGATTATATTGATACATGCTATAACGAAAAAAAAAAAAATAATAATAATAATAATAATAATTTTAAATGTGTTTGCGCAGAATATACATATATTTATATTTATAACATATCCACACGAGATACATATATATATATATATATATATATATATATA
>NW_022045940.1:12609-75579 GCF_001654015.2 Drosophila navojoa
TATATATATATATATATATATATATATAACATTCCGACTGCTAGTCGAGCATGCTCATTTCATAAATATTTTCTATATTATATACTATATTTTTATATGAAATTAGCGAGAGCGCAACAATATTTATATATGACACTTAAATACGCTCTAAGACTGCATACAAATGTATGTAGTATATACACATATTAATCTATATTTATATAGTTATTGATTAATTGGCAAAATTATTCATAAAAATATACAAGGCTTATGATTTATCTGCTTTGCCAACGTTTTTGCTGCTGAGCCAATCGTTGGCAAAAAGCAAATTATAATAAAAAAAATTTTGAACCGGCTTTTAACCTAAGACCTTGGCTGAGCACCAAAGAAAGCGAAAGTATTTACATTGTAGCCTTATACACGATTTAAAAAGTTGCATATCATATACATATATGCAAAGTAAATAACAGAAAACTTAAAATTTATAGATTGTCAACTTTCTGCATAAGATTTGAAAACAGCATCAGGGTAGCTCTCCATTTTTTTAAACTCTTGGCTATTTATGAGCTAAACCTAAACATCGCATTTGGCCAAAAAGTTCTAGTGTTGAGCAAAAGCTATTAGGTGTGAATTGCTGCTGTGACAAATGCCCCAAGGCAATAAAAGTAAATAACACAAAAAAAAAAAAAAAAAATGCTGCTATAAAAGACCCAGCCCAGTCACAGTTATCGGCTACGGAGAACCCAAACCACCTAAAAATAAAATCCCAGACGTCCACATTTGTTCAAATTTATATATATTCATTTCTTCGCATTTAGCTCTTGTTGCGTGAGTTTGGTGCGTCTATCACTGGTAAATCAAAAATTGCTTACTTGGCCCCCTTTTTGGCCCGACCAGAAGAAATAGGTGTGTTGCCAGCTCGTCTGGCCAGGTGTGTGAACACGTCGCTCGCTGCTCTGTTGCCACAACAACTGCATCGACTTGTTATTATGATGTTATGAAGTGCGAAGCGCAACTCATGCTGGGAATCTCGCACTGTTTCCCCTACATATGTATATAAAATAGGTCTGCTGACGCTCGGTAATCAAGCAAATTTTATAACTGAAAGCAACACCTGAGCTTAAGTATTTCGTATGTCTTTTCTACGCAACATTCATATAGGTTTATATATAGTATAGTAAAACATTTATTTCAACGGATTCAACGAATCACCGCATTGCAAGGCTATGAGAACCTCAAGAAGTTCGACTTATATAGAGATATGGAAATATAAAAAGTTCTAGCATTTTGTAAGCCCGTTTAAAGTATAATACTGAAAGTTGTAACATCAGGCAGAAGTCAATCTAATCAACAATCATAAAAGGCCGCAAGCTACAATTTCTCGCAAAAACCACGAAAAAAAAGCCCCAAAAAACATCAACTGATAAAAAGCATAATCCAAAAACGCGCAAACCCCAAGAACTTGTACGCGCTGTAATAATTTATTATCTAATCAGATGATTAACGGCCTCCACCTGCAAGAAAGTGAAAACTTGCTGCATTAAAGCCAACAGCATAAAGTGTTCAGAAATAAAACGATGTTGTAAAAGCGCACAAAACTGAGTTCAAGGTACGAACCCAATTCATAACGGTAAATACTTGATTATATATATATATGTATATATATATTTTTTTTTTAAGTTTTCAAAGCTCGTAAAACAAAGTTTTGCATGCGATCGAGTTGCAAGCAAAAAAGTGAAAAGCATTTGCCGTTTAATGTTATTATGGCGTGTTTGCATGTGGATTATATTTATTATACTATACATATATGTATTTGTTAGTTAAAAATATATAGATAGGTTTCTCGGAGAATGTACTATAACTTCAGCTTGAGCAACGAGACACTTGAACCGATTTTCGAACCATTTGACTTCTATTCACTTGACTGGAAATTTAACGGTTCAAGTCACGCACAGATTCTAAGCGGCTTTTGCAGGCATTTATTCTCTGTAGCAGGCAACGCGTCGTATGCGCAATTATAATCGCGTAAAATGCGCTCAAATATGATTTACACGTTAGCAAAATTATTTTATTGTTATTATTTTTATTATTATTGCTATAAATATAATTGTCTTTCTTCTTTTGGAAACAGACGCACCTCGAAAGCGATTGTCGTTGATATTGTTACTGTTTGTCCGCTGCGATACCGTAAAACGCCAAAACGTAACTGAAACTGAACCTGAACCAACTTCAACACTGACGAGCACCTCTGAAGTCGTCCGGCTGTCGACGTCGACTCTGTTGTCGCTTTTATACCCAGCACCCATTGATGTAGAGCAAATGGGGTATAATGATTTCTTTGGAACATGGACAGGAATCAGTACATTAATGCAACTTTATACATCTGTCTGTCGGTTCTATTATTTTTTCTCAGCTTATGGGAGCAATCTTACTCTACCCAAATTTTATACTCCGAGCGAACATATTTCTAATCATCAGTTCATATTCGTTTCAATCAAAGTTCATATCATAAGTCCGTTATTTGAGGCAATCCACACTTTTTATGTTTTACACTATTTGAAAGTATATTCAAGTAAAACTTATTCGATTTGCAAGTTTCTGGGATATCTTCTAGTCGGATACTTCCGCTTTGAGCAATTTTAGTTGCTTTTGTTTCTGTGTTTACTGGCTCGGTTATCGCGTAAAGTGCTCGTGCGCATAGCTGCCGCAAAATAAATATATGTATATAAAAACTTAAAAAAAACACCGCGAAATAAAAGAAAATAAAATACCTGAAACGTGTAAAGTTGACGCTGTTAATAGCTAAACAAATGCCCTGCAGGCGCGACCCACAACAACGTGAAAGGTAAACCGAAATCCAAAAACATTTCCCTCTAGCCGAAAAATTGTTCGCTTTTCGTTTTTCACTTTTAATTGTTGCACAAATTATGCATAATTTCTAAGACGGACCA
This sequence comes from Drosophila navojoa, assembly GCF_001654015.2. Next base: position 15,540 of record NW_022045940.1, read on the forward strand.
AAATGACTGGCATTTCCGACACTTGTTGTTAGCCAAAATGGAAAAGTTAAACAAATATCGAAGAACTCAACGCTCCAGCTGGTTCACACGTGTGCTGCGCACGTGATCCGCTGATCCCCTCTACAGACCCTGTTTCAAATGCGTATTAACTTTACTTGCTCATATAGACCTTTATCTCATTATACAACCCCGGCTTAGTCACTCTCGATTTAGTAAGCCTTTCGACTTAGTGAAATAATCATATGTACATATAGCGTAATATGGGTCAGAGATATTGCAGCTCCCAATTGTTTCAAACGCTGCAATTACGGTTCGTATGATTATATAGATTTATAAATGTGCGTCAAGAGTTATTTACTAGCAAATATTTAGAGAGGTTTGCAAATAAACAATGACATTTACGAGTACGAATCGCTTATCATTCGAAAATAACAAACATTAATGGGGAAAGTGTAAAATATTCTACTCCAAATTGTCTAAGGCAGGAGATAACGTATATTAGTCACTCACATGATGAATACAATTAGTGAAAAGACTAGTATTATCATAACTGAAATGAAGAGCTCAACGTGTTCGCCAGATACTTTACGTTATAAATTTTTATATGATAATAAAAAGTACTACAAAATTGACAAGTATATCTTGCACGAATGAGAATTAAAAGATAAAAGTTGTATTAGAATATTTCTTTAGAACTACGAATATTTCAATCTTCCCCCTGATTTATCGGATGCAAAAACCACAAATGTAATATGTTTAAAAACTTAATATTTCGATCGGATAAACTCCCGAATCTATGCAATAAAAGATTCTACAAAATCACGTATAGACATGTACATAATATTTGGTAAATCGATAGAGATGCTCAACGGCCACTTAAATTGAGATTACCTTGTTTCTTGCTCTAGAAGTGTAAAGGATGTAGCTTTTATCGTGGACCACGCCCCTACTACAAATTTATATAAAATTGTGTCTAAATCTCTTTAATACAAGTTCAGTTAGGGATTTAACTATTATTGAATCAATTGATGATAACCGAAACCTTATTATCAAATTTTATTTTATTCATCTTTATAATCTGTATAATCTAGATAGTATGTATATTATATAGAATTTGTAAAATATTCAGAATTTGAAATGCCAGCCCCAATTGTGTCGATTTTTCGAACGAATTTATATTCTGTATTAATACCAACAATATAAACATAAAAAAGTTCCTATGGAACAAAGATTCGTAAGTATTTTTTATGATCATTTAAATCAATCCACATTTTTTAAGAAAACTGATGTCCGTATCTACGAACGCTAGTACATATGTATGTAATTACATAGTTAAGTTTGCGGAGTCCTAGATACTTAAGAAACTGGCTGCAACACTTTTAAATAGCAGCTTGATATCTTCAAAGAGAATATATTATTAAAGGTATAAAACATGTAACAGTTTTTATCTCACATGGATTCTTTTTTGTTTTATTGCTTACTTTCTAGTACTAGACATAAGTACAAAGTTGAATTTCTAAATTTTCAAATATTCAAGTCAAACTAGAACAATAATATAAACCTTGAACATCAAAATTCAATTTTATTATATTCTATTAATTCGAATATTGGATGATTAGCAGCTTCATATTTTGTTCACTTGAAATATTGGCACAACACGGCAGTTTATATAATTCAACACGTAAGAAAGATAATAGGACTTATAGTATACTCCCCGAAAAATTTCAACTGCAGGAACACTCTGCCAAACGTAATTGAACAACAACAAAAACCAAAGAGCTATGTAAGCGAACTATTACCGCACGAAATTCCCCGCTAAGAACGTTGCTAATCCGGTCTTTCAGTTTCAGTTGTTGTCTTCTTTTCATTTCGCGGAATAGCAGTACCATCACGTTCCCATTGCCCGCATGAGCATGGCAAAGCAATTGGTGCTCGCCAGTAACATCAACAACAAATATTGTTAACAGGCGTTTTTCATATCGATATGATAAGTGTTCTTTCTTTTATGTCTTTGCGATTGGCAGCAGCAATTTCGGACTGGTTGGTGTTTTGTGTTTTTATACCCTGAACCCATTGAAAATAGGAAATCAGGGTATAATGGTTTCTGTTAAAATGTATGTAACAAACAGAAGGAGGCGTGGCAAACCCCACAAAGTTTATATATTCTTGATCAGGGCGATAACTTCTAAAAGTTTTATTAAGACCAGAAGTCTAAAAATTAAATTATTCAACAAATAAATTCGTTTAATATTTCCCACACTGCAGCGCAGCCCAAGCGCAGTCGCTGCTTACTGCGCAGTTAGCAGAGCGCGGTTTAATACGTGCGTGTGTATGCATGTGTGCCTAAAAGAAGTGCAGAGTGATTAGAAGTCAGATTGGATGGTTCAGGGTATCTCCTAGTCGAGCACTCTAGTCGAGACCTTCTTACTTGTTATACTTTGATTGTTTCAAATGATATGGGCCGAGGAAGCGAGAGTGTTTGCCTTTTACACGCTACGATTTTTGACGGCTCCTAATGCGGGCGTTGCCTTCCGCTGCCGCTGCCGCCAATATAAATATAAATACAAATACAAATAATAATAATAATTTACAAGCAACGCTTAAAGCGTTGGCCATGAAATTGTGGCCAAGACGCTGAGTAGGGTACAAATAAAAGCCGTTTGACTTGGTTTACCAACTGCAAACTGGAGGAGGCAGAGGCAAAGGCGTGGCCCACTATAGTTCGTCTACGATAAACGGTACTCATATCTCTCACGGAGGTAAACTGGAATGTGTAAGCCTTTCGACCCGTTTTTCGTAGTAATAATAATAAGACTCAATTTTTTTCTGTCTCTTTCTCTCTATCTCTCTTTTTTCTTAGAACCCAATCCAGTTTTGTATGTTTTTTGTTAATAGGTGGCTTGCTGAATATCAGCGGTTAATTTAATATTTGCACATCGTTACGGCTGGAATTTGCGTTTACTTTAAAACCATCTGTATGCAAACATATGTAGATATTTTCCCCGTTGAATTCGACTAATTGGCATTTGAAAAAAAAAAAAAAAAAAAACAGTAAAGAGATGCCGAAATGGATCGCGTTGGAAATTAAACCGCCATTCCAATCAACCTTGACAAAGAAGTTTCAAGTCGCTTAAAGGCAGACGAAAAGTGTGTTTATCATATCTGGAATTTATATTGGTCCAGATAGCGACACGTCGCTTCAGCTTTTGAAATTGTATCAATTTATTTCAAGAGCCAATCGAAGAACAAAACCAAACCAAGCCAAACGAAATACACATGCACGCAATTCTGTCTAATTCTATATGTGAAGAAAGGCCGACAGCAGAAAGCATTTTTGATTGGCTTAATTATGCACAGTAAATACAGTTCGTCCATATATACATATGTGTGTGATATGCTATGTCGGATATCATATTTTGCAGCTTTCTTTTCTCATATGGTAAATTGTTGGGCGCTACCAATTAAAATAGAAATTGTTGACCTACCAAAAAATGTTTATAGCGCGCCTACTGCATTTGCATAATAAATCACTACAAATGTTGTTCCAAACAAACACCGAAAACGTAACACAGTATTTCGTCGGCGCAGTTGTTACTGCAAATCACACGCGTTTTGTTGAATAGAGGACAGAATAACTTTCGAAATACACACGACTTAAAAATTGTTAAAGCGCAAAAACGCTCTGCACAGGCGCATAACGTGTTTTAAACTGAGCGCAAAGTCGGAGTCGATCGGTCAACATCGCGCACACTCAGCACCAACAGCTTTAAAAAAAAAAACAAACAACAAAAACAAATACAACAGCGTCAACAGCACAAAAGCCACAATGGGTAGCTTTAGTGAATGAAAGTGTTTTTTTTTCGACTCAGCTGTCTCTGTTATTGTTATAATGACAATGTGCAGTTTTTATACATGCTCTGGGGGCTTACAATAACTGTCCTTTACATTCCCACAATACTGCGGCACAAACAATGAGCAAAAGCATGACTAAAATCTAACATATTCTGCGCTTGTAACGCACAATCAGTATAATTTTTAAATTGAAGCGCGCAGCGTCTACACAAACTATCGATGGCCGCTGCTAGGGTTTTGCAACACTTTTTTTTAGTGTAGTCGAGTTTAATCGAAACAGGCCAGCTGTTTGAAAGAAGCAGCATAAACCTTTTGCAACGAAGTTTTTTGCTAACAAAATCATTAATACGAGACAAGAACATGGCTGGACGTGAAGCCGTCAAACGCGCCGTGCAACAGGTGCGTCCCATATTGTCCGTGGATAGAGAAGAAGCACGCAAACGTGCTCTCAATCTGTACAAGGCCTGGTACCGTCAGATTCCCTACATTGGTAAATCCGTTTGTTATGTCATCAAACTGTCCCGGCGGCTAACAAAAGTAAATAATATTCTTTTTGCGAACAGTTATGGATTACGATATTCCAATGAGCATCGAGCAGTGCCGGTCCAAATTGCGTGAGGAGTTCGTCAAGCATCGTCAAGTAACTGACATTCGTGTGATCGACATGCTGGTCATCAAGGTGAGTGTTCCTCACATGATAAACTCTATCCTTAACTTCTGATTCTCTGTCTAATCAAATACAGGGCCAAATGGAGCTAAAGGAGACTGTGGAGATCTGGAAACAGAAGGGGCACATAATGCGTTATTGGAAGGAATCGCAGGATCCCAAACCAACAGATTTTCTCTCAAAATTTATTCAGGGCGTTAATTAGTAAATAAATCAAGCACTGTGCAAATGATTAAAAAAATTGAAATAGTTTAAACACGAAAATTAAAATATTTCACACGACAAAAATTAAAAAATATCGTGATTTTTTGGCGCGCTTTTGAAGCCCTTGATTTGTTTATTTATTTACTTCAAAATATATCCAAACAAACTATTGTGTGTATATACCCTACATTCGAGAGTATGTGGAATTTATCGATTAGTTTTGGGTAAACGAAATACAATTTAAAATCAGAGCTAAACTGTGTATGCTTTATGATAACGGCTGTTGATTGTTACTACTTGATGAATGGTTTGATTGATTGATAGGTGCAAACAGTCTTCCAGTCTCGTTAGCTATTCATCGTTAAAATTCTATACAGGTAAATGTATCCGTTACTCTTCATGCTTCATGGCCCCAATTCAAGCAGATTGTCTAGCGCGCTAATGGAATTCGAAAAGAGATCGGTTGTAATATCATCGTAGTCCAAGCCCATGCTTTTCAGCTCCGTAAAGCAGTCATCACTGAAGCCCGGTATTTCCAATGAGTTGTTACTCTTGCTGAATGCATCATGTCGATTGGTATAGCCAATGCGTTCTCTAAACATTTCAGCCAGTTGCTCATCCGTGAGCTCCACCGCATGCATCTTCTTGGAATGTTGACGTATCCTAAAATATAAAACTGTTAAATATTTTTTTTATATTTTCACGTAAAATCACACACTTACTTGCCGCGATCAGCAAACTCTTCTGGGCAGTGCTGGCACTTGTATGGATAGTCTGTATGCTCGTATTGATGTTGTCGAAGACGAGCCCGTGAATTTGTCTCGAAGTTGCAATTGTCACAACGCCAAATCTTTGACTTCTGGTGATTACGCTGCTCATGTTCACGCAGTAAGGCAAAATTTTGAAATTTACTGTCACAAATGCGACAGCTGACCACCTCTTCTTCCTGAACGTGGGCACGTTCATAATGCACACGCAGCTCGGCCGCATTGATATAGTTAAGCGAACACTGCGCACACTGATAATGCCGCTCTGAATGCCGCTTCCGATGCACCGACAGCGATTCACTGTTCTTAAAGCTCTTCAAGCATATTTCACATTCGTGCAAGGTATCCACGGCATGCTGCTGCTGCAAATGTAGCTCGTATTTGCGCATGCTGCTAAATTTTTGCTCACAAAAATTGCAATGCACAGGCTGCTTCACCTGGCAGAAGCGCTGATGCGCCTGCAGACTGCTCTTCAAGTTGAACACCTTGTCGCAGGAGGCGCATATAAATTGATGTTCAGTAATATCTGCGCCCAATGGCTGCTGCTGTTGAGGCGTATGCATTCTTGTATAGTGCGTGCGAGCCGACCGCTGATCCTTGAAAATCCGTCCACAGGCGGGACAATTCTGTTGCACGTAGCAATACATTTCTACAAAGAAGTAAGATAATCTGTAGGAATTGTTTTATAGTGTCCTAAAATCAAATACGCACCAAAATCGCCATCAATTTTGTGATGCTCTATTAGATGCTGCTGCATGTCCGTGCGACTATTGGTTACATAGTTATTACAGGGGCGACATTTAAAGCTTTGATCTATGAATATTGCATTATTAGATAGTTATAACACTTGTAGTTTAGCCAAGCCTTACTTTTCGTCAATCCAATGATATCATCCTCGGACACATCACAATTGTGGACTCTCATATAATGAGTGCGCATCTGTTTGGCATCCGTGTGCGTGTGCTTACAGATAGTGCAGGTGAGCAACGGTATGTTCACATTTACTTCTTTGCTGGTCGTTACCTTTGAGGTGGTGGCCATGGAGCTGGTAGTTGAGCCACTCAGTTCCTCCGAAGCTTCAAATTAACAATGTTTATTTAAATCAATTTCACATCAGGGAAGTTTTGAGCTTAGTGCTTACATTTTAATAACGTCGCTTTGATGGATTCAATAGATTGCAGTTCCTGCTTGCTTTGACCGCTGTTATTATGGTCGTTCAGAGTCATATAGAGCGCGCGCTGTATGAGGTCGCACTCAGCGTCCGGAAGACCGGATAAGTCACCATTTTTATTATTAAAATTATAATTGTTGTTGTTCTCGCTGGTTTTGCTTTCATTGATATTAATACTATTGTCATAGAAGGTTTCACTGTTCTTCGCATCCGACCCATCGTTCTCATCTTCCTCATCCTGATCATTGCTATCATACTTGACATCAAAGATTATTACTGAAAAGCAGATACATTTTAGATGCATTTATATAACTATTAGTTAAATATACTTGCTTTCATCCTCCTTGGGTGGCTCGTCGGTAAACGCAACATCAGTGTCTAGACGTGGCATTTTTGCACCGCGCATATAAAGTACGTTCTCCTCTATGGGGGCGGACACACCATCATAGCTCTCCACGAATTGCTGGAACTCTTGACTGAATTGATTCCAATGCAGGAGTTCGCTACTAGCTTTGCGCTTCAGTTCACCTGTTGTCGTTGTCGTCAACGTCGTCTGTGAAGGCGGTAACAGCTTAAGGCTTTGCGACTCGGCAAATAGTTTACGATTGGACTCTAGGGCGAGCTCTACGAAGTGCATTGTTACTTCAAGGGCTCGGCAACAGCGGACGCAAATCTGCATGGGCCACCTGTAGCCGCCGGGTGAGCGAGCCGTCAATGGTAGATTCGTACACTGGCGTAGGCCTTGACCGTATGTGCGCGCGTTCTTTAGATCCGGTATTTTGGCATCGAGTTTGACGGTTTGACGACTTACTGAGAGGCACGCGCGGCATTTTGTGTTGTTCACTTTGTTCATAGCAAGCAGCGCGCTGGATTTTGCAGCATCCGCTGCGGCGGCCATTCGATTGTAATTCAATTGTCCGTATATACGCACGAAGAATCTGTTTCAACAGTATTTAATTGTTTAAAATGATCTGTTTGCATGAAAAAAAACTTTGACAATGCCGCATTGGCTTTTCACCTGTTTTTTTTTTCACTCGCGATTCCTGAAATGTTGTTAGAGAATCTTGAACAAGAGAGTTGGTTGTGAGCTGAATCGATACCTTATGAATAAGTTCCAAGGCAGAGCCACCATGTTTATTATATTTGAATTGTCATATCTACCATCACTGACCACTGTGTTCTTTGGTCAGTGCTACCATTTAAAAATGGATAAAAAAAAAAAAATAATAATAACTTATTAGTTTTAAGATAATTATTACTATACTTCAAAGAAATGATTATCGGAACTCTGAAGTGCCTAAATAGTCAGTGTTCAAATCCAATTCGATAGTCATACCATTTATCGATAGCCATCTACGATATGTGCAGATAAATTCTTCACTAGCCCCGCGTACATCTAAAATAAAAAACAAAAACTATTGCAGAAATTGATTCAAATAAATTTATTATTTCACAATGCCCTTCTTGAGCCCAAATAAAATATCATTTCGAGTTAAGTAAAAATAAATATCATTTAAAGTTTCGTATATATTAATTAGGTAATGATGGACTACAAGTCGGATTTAATCAGCTACATAAGTAAAGAAATACACTTTTGTTTTAGAAAAAAACTGTCTTTAAAACACAGGTTTGGACAGGCTAATATTTAAGTACTCTATATTTATACAAAATATGTACATATATATAAGTTTACATATACTAATTAATGTACGCGTTGATGGCAAATAAAGCACTCCAAATTGATGTAGATGCATTAGTAAATAATTAAATTTTATTACTGTTTACAAAATGTATTTAAGTATTGAATAATTTGCTTAACATGAATTTTTAAATCTTGGAGATGCTAAATAAAAACTGAATTAATGCTTATAATATCCCCACGTAACCATAATAATAATACCTTTTCACAAAGGCATAAACAAATAACTCTAAATATTTAATTTAGATATGCATATCTTAGATATATAACTGGATACATATATATCTAAAATATAAGCATACTTGATTGTCATGTTAAATGTAACTCTAAAATAAGAGTGTTACATTGTATGCTTATACTACAAATATCTTTGTACAGGTTGCCATTAAATTACACAATTCTTATCATTTTGACTTTCAACTTGATGCGTCAGATGGCTGGCTAATCGGACTGGTCGATCTCAACCTTAAACGATCTACGCTCACGAAATTTACCCAAAGTCTGTATATCATTAATGCAGTAAATTTGATCAATCTCCTGCTCGGTCAGCTCCCACTTGTGCTCACGAAGCGCATGTCTGCGAAAACTAAAAGAAAATAATTTGTGTTAAAATATTATTATTTCGGAATATATAACGAATAAATCGAAACTTACGGATTGCGCCTCATATAGGTGCGCACACATTTGGGACACTTGTAAGAGTGTGTGCTCTTATGGCTGGACATATGATTCCTGAGATGCAGACTAGTAAGCATATCGCGTCCGCATTCCGGGCAAATATACTGCACGGCCGTGTGGGAGGCAGTCTGATGTCGTTTCAGATGATGTTTGTAGTTAAATGTCTTAGTACAGCCATTAATGCCGCATTTGAGAGGCGTCGGTGATCCGACGCTATGCTCCGCCAGTAAATGCGACTCCAATTCGGATGTGGTTACAAACTCTTTGGGGCACTGTTTGCATGAAACTTTTACTGGCGTATGCCGTTTCATGTGATAGTTAAGTAGCGTTACGGTGCGGTATGTTGTATTGCAGATCTTGCACTGATGCTGGTAACTATTGCGCGGCGATATAATGCCGCTGGAATGTTGCTCCAACTCATGCTGCAACAGTTTGCCAAGCTCATCGAAGGTGTGATTACATTGCTTGCACACAAAGATGGGGGTACGGGGTAGGCGCGTCCGCAGGTCTTTAACTGGCGATGGCTCCAGCGCAGCAGTCAATAGCTTATCGGTTCCATTCAATAAATGACTGCGACTGGGTTCAATGCTGAAGCTGTCGCTGTTCTTAATGGTTGTGGCATGCTCTCCATCGCCCATAAAATCAAGGTCGAAGTCAAATGGAATGGGCGTTGGAAAGAGTGTTGAGCCAGCAGTTGCTGCTGTTGCTGGCCCTTCTTCACTTGTTGTTGTTGTTGTTATTAATGGTGTTTCTGCTTCTGTGGTGTCCGTGTTTGCTGGTTCTGTAGATCCATTAGATTCTGTAGATTCTGTTGCGGTTGCATCGATTGTGTCTTGCATTGCTTCGGTTTGTGTATTTGTGGTTACATTATCCGTTGAGCATCCTGTGTCCCTGTCTAGCAACGATGAACAAGGATCATTCAGCATCAGCATAGTTAAATAAAATTTTTAAATTGACATTTGAAACGTTAAGTTGTTGCAGTTGTTGTTGTTCCGGCATGTGTTGGGCATATTTGGAATTTGAGTTTGAATTCATTGTTGCTACGCTATTGACCCTCTTACCGCATTTTCCATTGCCATCGCCATTCCCATCGCCGTTGCCATTGCCTCCACCATTCGCATTGCCATCCACAGACTCCGAAAATTGCTGCGCCAATATGTTCGAATTAAGTTGAGTTGTTGTCCCCGATGTTGTTGTTGCTGTTGTTGTTTTATTGCCATCACTAGAATTGAGAGGCAATGTTGTTGTTGCCGTCGGAGTGGTCGTGGTTGCCGCTGAACTAGTTGTCAATTGAGGCGCCTGCATCTCAATAATTGTATCCACTAAATGGCTTCGCTGCAAATGTCTTATGAGCGTGCGCTTAGCCGCAAAGGACCGAATACAGCGTGGACAGTCATAGGGCAATTCTACGCAGATCAAAGCAATTTTTTCAATAATTTTTGTTTTATAAATTATTCTCAATATTGTTACTTACTGCGTATGATAAACACCTCATTGGCATGCGTAGACCCTGAGCATATTTTCGTGCAAGAATGTTTATTTAAATGAATTTTTAATTTTAATATAATATATTTACCACCATCGTTTATGCCATGATGCGCACTTAAATGTTTGCGCATTTCACCCTCCAGTTCGCATTCAAATGGACATTTAGCACACATTACCATGGGATCTGAAAAAGACAAAGGAATAACATAAGTACTGAAAATGAAAATAGACGAATATGTAAAATAGGGACTTTTTTTTCTGATCTCTGTTCACGCACTACAAGACTAACTCCCAGATCCAGCCTATTCCCCACTTGTATCTCTTATCAATTTAAGGATGCTTTGCGGTTATGTCTAACAGTTGCATTACTTAATTTTCCTTTTATCTAACTATCTTCTTATATATTCACTCTTTTCAGACTCTTCAGTACTTACTTTTGTCAACGTGAACATTTATCTTCTCAATGGCTGTACGGGCCACAGACACCTTGTCGCCCTTGGCCTGCACCATGTCCCGCGTGGGCATGCGCTTATGTACCGTCTTATAATGTCGAATGAGCAGTCGTTTCATATTATACAGATTGGTGCACAGCTCGCAGCGATAGGGCGCCAAACCTACAGAGCAACAACTCAATGAAGTTAAACCAAGAACAAACATTTACTAGATTACCCACTCACCGCGATGCACGAACATGTGGTTCTCGAACTTATATTGGCTAGTGAACTTCTTATTACAATAGATGCAATAGGGTTTTTGCAGATGCTTCGACTGTTCATCATCGAAGTCGTCAACATCGTCATCGTCACTGGTGAGCAACAGATTCTGATCAGCCGCCGCATCGTTGTTGTCATTTTCATCCTCATTTTCAGCATCCTCCTCGTCTTCTTCGTCCTCTTCGCCAACCTCGACATCTTCAAAATCCTCAAATAGATTTTCCGCATCAAAGTCCAAACTTATATTATTATTATCAATAACAATATCATCTCCATCAACGACAGGCATATCATCGGCAGGTATGGTACAAATGGCAGCCACATCGGTATTATCTATAAAATCTTGCATATCACCAAATATACTTGTGTTTGGATTTGTTGTGGTCGATGTGGTGGTTGACGCGCCGTTCATGTCTGTAGCAATTGTTGTCGGTGTTGTTGTTGGTGTTGTTAGACTGTTAGCAAACGGTTGCTCTGGGAATATTGAAAATGTATTTGATTCTGTAGCTTCAGTTGTTATTGATGTTGTCGAATCAGTATTCGGTAACTGCTCTGCAGTTGCTGCATAGAACAATGATGTGGTATCCACCACAACATTAAGCTCATTCATAGATGCTCCCACAGTTGTTGTTGTCGTTCTTGATTCCAGACTTGATGGCGCACACGCAGTTGTTAATGTTGTCGCTGCAGTGGACACCGTTGACGTCATGGGAGGATCTTTAGATATACAATTCTTTATATAAAGCGCACTAAATTGATAATTGAAATTTTCAGTCTTACATTTGATGCCAAGTGGAATATCGGGCTGGCTGGAAGCATTGCCACTGTTTACCATTGTATTAGCGCCCCCCTGCTTCGGCTCATGCGTCCAACTGGGTCGCAGTTGCACCTCACTGGGCACTATCAGATGCTTATCGCTGTAGTGTACACGTAGTTGCCCACTGGTTGGCGCTTCGAACAGACACATATCGCAGGAATAAATGCGACTTTTATCTGCCGGCAAAAGTAATTGCGATCTATCTACATGATTCGAACGATTATCGCCAACGCTGGACTTGTGTTCCGTCGTATAATGCTGGATGAGATCGGCGCTGCGTAGCGAATAATAAGAGCACTGATCGCAGTAGAATTTTGGCAAATCTAAAAAGGAACCATTGTTTACATATATAAAGTTTTAATTTACATTCACTCACGACTATGCGTTAATTGATGAGATTTCAGACGTGCCATCGTGGGAAATGCTTTTGGACACAGCTTGCATTTATGTTTCAAAGCGCCAGTAGACGCGGGAGCTGGTCGCGCTTTCGGCTTGACTACAAATAGAGAGCAAATCTTAGTTGGCAGTTACCAAAATGAGTAACTGATTCGAAGAACACACACCTTTTATCTGTGGCAATGCATTGCCCATATGACTTAAGTCGATGTCCATTGCACTATATGTTAAGTCAGGCTTGGAATCATCCAGTAGACTCTGTAATGTCATGTTAGTTGCCGCCGCATTGCCGTTTTTACTATCGTCAATGTACTCGAATACCACCCCGCCATCATTCACTTGCTGCAAAGAGCCATCAGGCATGACCAGAAACTCGGCACCTATGCTTACATTGGCGCTATTGCCACTTCCTATCGGTGGCTCACCCGGTTGGCTGGTAGGCTGTACAACGGGCAAAGACTTCGCCAATTGTTGTTCTATATCACGCAGCTGATCCGCATCAAGTTGAGGATGCGAAAAATCTTCTGGCGTCAGCACAGTAGGTATCAACAGTTCCATATCCTCCAGAGTGCAGACCTTCACTTGCTCCTCGCCATCTCCTGGTTCTATTGGTAGTTTTGGCGGTGATTTTATTGCGTTTGCAGCTGCCTGCATGGATCTTCGGATCCTGAGCTGATGCTCGATTTGGGCTGCTGTCAGACCATGGACTTTTCGATAATGCTCCGGCAGCTGGCGGTGCTTGTACGTGACAAAGCTGCACAATTTGCACTGATGACTCGATGCATCTGTATGAGCGTCCGAATTTGAGTGTGCGTGCGTAGAAAGTACAAAATGTTGCAAATTAGTTTTAAGCCACTTTCAACGTAGCTATATTCAAAGTCAATTACGAATTAGCATCACATAAGTAACAAGGAGGGATTCACGATTAAATAGCATCGACTGTGAGGCGATCTTTCGATGGATTTTCTAAATTCGAGTCAATTGCTCAGTTACCGACACAATGTCGTAAGCTAATTTTAAATCGGACAAGAACAGAGTCTCATCGTAATTGGCAAGGGTATTTACCAAACCTTGACATAGATCTGCAATTTAACATTACACGTTCCATGACAAAAGGGTATTCAACATTCACATAATAACAAAATGTCAAAATACTTCTGAGTCATCCCATTTTTACCTGCGTGCATGCGTATGTGTTGCTTGAGCTCCATGCGATTGTATACCATGGCACCGCATACTTTACATTCGTGACGCGTGATGGACTTTTGTGACTTTCGATCCCAGAGTCTGGGCTGCGTCGCATCCTCGCTCTCGTTCGACTGCAATTAAAATCAAAACAAATGCTTGAAACACGCACACACACACAAACACACACACCCACAATAACAGGGCGATTGCCTTTCACACGTACCTCGAGCCTATGTATTGGCTGTTGACCGTTGGAACGCGGTGAATTTAGCTTTAGCTTGCCAGGGCACAGTTTTCGACAGAGTATTTCGTGTGCTCTCAGTCCATTCTGTATAAAATAGTAGGAGATTTGCAAACTTTTACTACACTCCACGCATATGTATTGCGGCAGCTCGGGCTGATTTTCAATGCGCATGCAGAATAATAGTAAACGCAGTAGGGGTATTTTTGTAGAGGACGCGTCATTTTCGCCACTGCCGCACTCTATTAGCGAGTCCAGTTTGTAGAATTCCGCCTCGGATTTGAGGCAACAGCGACACGAAAATTTGTAATTGGTTTCCATGCCCTCTGTTTTTACTCGCTTGCTCGCCATGTTGGCACATCTAAAACGGTTGGGCGTTAGGCGGCGATGGTGATAATTGCTTTTATTGATAGCATATAAACAAAAATTGTAATTATCTTGTTGTGTCGCGGAATAACACAAAAATATTGTTCATCTAGCCGTTCTAGAAGCGCAGACATTAAAAAAGCATTAACAATGTGACGCCGTCGCGTTAGTTTAGGGTTGCAACTCTATCATCATTTTGTGTGAATGACAAATAGTCATTCAATGTTATCGAAGCCTTAAATCTTACTTTGATAAGGAAATACAAAACAAAGCAATTGTAAACCTCTTATTTATTTATTTTTTTTAATACATAATATTGCAGCTAATGAGTGCTATTCCAGTTCGTGTTGAAGCTCTACTGCATGCATTTTTTTAATATGACACTTAAGCAAATAGTTTTCACGGTATTTCTTTGGACAATACGGACAATTAGCCGCAGGCGCCAAATGTGTGCGTCGATGCACAGCCATCGAAGAGCTGGACTTCGTTGACACCCCACATACTTCACATGTATATTTGCGCTCTCCACTGTGCGTAGGCAAATGTGCGCGCAAATCCCACTTGTTTGGGGCGCAATAGCTGCAAGAAGTACACTGCCAACGGTTGGACTTATCTTCATGATAACGAATTCTATGTGATCGTAGTTTGCTAGCATGCGAGAAACCTATGTGACACACTTCACAGGCATACGGATAGCTGCCGCTGTGTGCACGATATTTGTGCCGACGCAGCTGTTCATCATTGTAAAAACATCGCTCGCACTCATCGCAGCTTAACATCTGGATATTCTGGGTGGGAAGGAACTCCAGCAGTTTATCGTAGTAGGATTGATAGCGGCAGCGAAATCTGGAATTAGCTTTACACATAGCATATTGCTTCTGGAACCATTTAATAAGCGCGCAGGCACTGCGACAGACCACTTGTGGACTAAGTGCCACATTGAAACGTTCTGCCAACTTTTGACTTATTTGCTGGGCGTTTCCCATGCGGTGTTCCTTGAAGTCTTCGTTTCTGTAGTCCTCTCGCCATAGATTTTCATGTTGACGCATTTGATCAATAAAGTCAAGCAGAAGCTCGGGGCGAGTATGCTGCATGCTATAGAATGGCTGGTTGGTGTTCTGGGTAATAATTAATTAATAATAGTTGAATTAATTAATTCTATTCCATTCACTTACCTGAGCTGGTTCCTTAAAAGTCAATACGTCTTTAACTTGCGCTCCTCGCTGCATATTCAAGTCTAATTCATCCAAATTAGAGTCATCTGTTTCTGCTTCGACATCTGAACTCTCATATTCGCTGTTTATTTTTTTTAGATTTTGCAGCTCCAGCTCAACTTCAGCCTGAATTTCCAAATTCAAGCTCGGTGCCTGTTGTCCCTCCCATTGATCCGCAGCATGGCTTGCACTCAAATGCCTGAGAAACAGCACCCAGTCTGTAAAACCATCTATGTCGCAAAGACAACATTTGACAATAATTTCGGCGAGTCCACCTAATTTTAAATAAACTCTTGCACTTTCAACATAACTATTGTTTATATGGTCCCTGCTCATTGTTGATTTGTTAAACATGCCAACTCGTTCTTCTATAAAATTAATTTGCCATTCACCCGAATTCGTTTTCCATTTGGTATTTGCTAGTATATTATTATAAGTTATTGCCGGTACACATATTGTGTACACCTCCCATTTAATCAAAGTTATTAACGAAGAGTTGCGCAGTTTTAGATTTGTAAAGCATTTGAAATGGCAAACAGTTATGATATACCCAGCTGGGCTGGTAAACCGCCCACTGGGCTGCATTTGGATGTGCTCAAGGATGACAAGCTGGTTCAAAAGCTAATGGTTGATGAGAAACGTTGTTATTTGTTTGGCCGAAATAGCCAAATGAACGATTTTTGCATAGATCATGCATCCTGTTCGCGTGTGCATGCAGCCTTTGTCTACCACAAGCACCTAAACATTGCCTTCCTCGTTGATCTCGGCTCCAGTAGGCTAATCCAGTAATATAAAACTTCATCTTTACTCATTGTAAATTGTTGACATTACAGCCCACGGAACATTTATTGGGAACCTGCGCCTGGAGGCGCATAAGCCCACACAGCTACAGATCAACAGTACCTTTCATTTTGGGGCCTCTACACGGAACTACATATTGCGGGAACGTCCCTCAGCGGGTGGCCAGAATAGTAATATTATGGAGGATCTGCCAATGAGCGAGATGAGCGACGGGACTTTGCTTGGTCTCCCAGAGAGCCAAACTGAGCTGGATGTACGTCAAGGCGAGGCAACCTACTTGCTTATCTAGTAATGCTGAACAATTCCTTCCCACAGAACCTAACCGAATATAATACGGCCCACAATCGCCGTATCTCAATGCTGGGCATTGCCGATGACAACAATTTACGCAAACAGAATGCTTTGAAGCAGGGACGCAAGAGACGCAATGTCACCTTCAACGATGAGGAGATCATCATAAATCCTGAAGATGTTGATCCAAACGTTGGACGGTTTCGCAATCTAGTCCAAACAACAGTGGTGCCAGCAAAACGTTCACGCTATGAACCAAATCACATGGGTCTGCACACAGGCAGCAGCAGTGCTGCCAGTGCACATGCCACTCATCAGATGTTCCAGCAGAGCATAGTCGAGATGAAGCAGCAGCAGCAGCAGCAGCAGCAGCAAAATCTTCAACAGCAGCAGCAACAGTTGCCTACAACACCCCATTCTGCTAGCCACTCGCCAATAAATTCATTATATCAAGGATTGCCAGCCAGCAGCTATGAGCACAAAAGCAACAGCGAATTTGAACCGATTTCCCCGTTGGGCATTGGGTCCAAACTGGGTCTCATGTTACCGAATCCGGCGCCAGATGTAACGCCCACATTTGAGGAGCCCCTGATTCCCAGCTCGTCAATAGCCCAAAAGTTGGCTGTGGCCAATGCGAACGGTATGTAGCATTGAATATGATTTTTACAATAATTTAAAATTTGTAATTTTCAGTGCGTCGCTTTGTGGATGATGTACATGAAACAAGTGGCGAGGGCGACTCAATGTGTCCGCAGAAGAAGAAATATGCTAAAGAGGCTTGGCCCGGACGGAAGCCAATGCTGGGCCAACTGTAATCCTTGTCCCATAATATTGTATATGCATAACTAAATAGTGTGCGCAGCAATTCCAAATTGGAATTTCCCTGACACCCTGAATGCGAATTAACTTTAACCCATTTGTAGTTCCATAATAACTTTTATAAAAAATATAAAGAAAACTAAATTTCTTGACTACATTTTGCAGCTATGTGGGTAGCGTGGAAAGGGTATGACATCCCTAATGTTTTTAACTCCAGTCAATAGCTGCAGATAACGCTCAAACCCCATGCCAAAGCCTCCAGTGGGTAAGCCACCAAATTTACGCAGCTCCACATACCAAGAGAGGTCCTTAGGTAATTTTGGATTTTTGCTCAGTAGCTCAGCATCAGATTCACGTAGGCTACCGCCGCACAGTTCGCCTACCGAAGGCATCAGCAAATCCAGCGCATGAACCCGTTGTGGATCGCTGCGTGAAACCTTCATATAGAAGGGTTTCTGTTGTGAAGGCCAGTTGAGCACAAACACGGGTGCTCCGCAGTGTGCGACCAAAAATAACTCTTGCTCCTTGCTCAACCCATCATCTATACCCACAGGAGTCTTTAACTTATCTCTATTAGCCACAATTATCGCCAAGGCCTCATCATAGCTCATTATTGTCCAAGGCGCCTGCAACCAAGTTAAGTCTGAGCTGGCATTAGCCTTACTCTGACAAAAATGCAAATCGGAAGCACTACTGTTGTGGAGGCGATTAGTAATCTCCTTTAGAGTGCACTCTATAAATGCCGCCAGTGCATCCAGCTGCTCCATATACACAAGCTCCACCTCAAACATGTAGAACTCGGCTAAATGCAGCGGCGATTTGGAATTTTCCGCACGAAAGGCGGGCGCAAACGTGTACGTGTTTCCCAAGCCATAGGACATTGCTTCTAGATGCAGTTGACCAGAAACACTCAGAAAGGCCTTCTGATCGAAATAACTCTCCTCAACGGGCACATTAGGCCGCGACATCTGTTTAAGCAGCTGATCTGAATCGGGCTGAACGCGAAAGACCTACAATTAAGAGCATGAAAGGCTATATTAAGCGAAGTCATTTTTCTGTTCTCTTACCTCGCCAGCTCCCTCGCAATCATTTGTAGTAAGTATGGGCGTGTTTATCTGCACAAAATTCAGCTCGTCCATGTAATCGTGTATGGCCTTTTGTGCCTTGTGTCTGATTCTCATCTGGGCAGCAATGTAGTCGATGCGTGAACGCAAATGCAGGTGCTCCCGCACATATTCCGGCGCATGCTGCTGTTTAGGAGAGAACGGATACCCGTCTTGCAGATGACCCTCCGCTGCACACAAATAATACAAGAGTCGTGTATATTATATAAACTACAAATGTGTGCATGTATGTATTCACCTATTGATTGAACATTTTCAGCGTGCAATTCGTAATGCCCATTTGGCGCCAGTTGTACACGACCTACGGCGCTGACTACGCTGCCCGCTGTCAGCTTCTGCGTATCCAGAGTTCGTGGCACAACCAACTGAAACTTGTTGCTAGTGGAACCATCGTTGATGTCCAAAAATATATTGTTTTTCAAACGTCGCACATTCTTTATCCAGCCCTACAATACAAAAAAAAATCATAAATCACATAATAATTAGCCAAGGCTTGTCTCTTTACCTGTACTTGCAGCGTGTCACCTGGTTTATTTGCGACAGCTATTTGGGCAATGCGTTTAACGCTGCTATAATATCTTCTAAGCAAAAACATTGTACTCACATTTCCTTGGCCGCCAAACAGCTGTTTCTAGCAAAGGCAAGTACGCTGGTCGAAATGCCGGTTGCCAAGTAAATATGACCACTGGTTAGTGGTATGGCCGGACAAGCTTAGCTGATTCAAGTCATATTTGCTCAATTAAGAAATACACTACGGTATTCATATTTTTACGGCAAGATTATATACACATATATACATTCTAGCTTTAAGCTGCAACGCGATGAATTTCAATCGATTACGACCGATAACATTAAACTATTCAACGTTTGGCAGTTAAGTTTGTATCGTGATGAAGTGCAGTTCAATTCCTTTTATTACGTGCGATAAAAACGTACAATATTTATTTTTTTATTTAAGATTTAGGAAATATTAAAATAGCACATAAATTGCTTTGAAAGCCAGATGTATAGGGACAATAAAGATTGATAATCTTATACTATTTTTAAAGAAATACCTACATTTCATCGGGATGTAGCACAGTCAGTATTTTGCTGGATCCAATCATTAGCAATTTTTAATAGTTTTGGATTATCAACAAATTCCTTTTGATCCTGCTGCTTAGTGTCATTATCTTTGCCACCTTTACGCACAAATGCGGCTTCACCCCTTCTGAGAATTCCAACTTCTGCCATTTCATTCATGTTGACTGACTTATTTTCACGAAAGCTTTTAATGCTTAGGTGATCAACTAATTTTTCTAGTCCCACAGCATCGGGAATGTAATCTAAAAATTTGCCAACTTTCGATATAGTACCTGGTAAATCTACGAGCATGTCCTCATAGTTAAGATAAAGCACATTTAGGAGCTGACTATGAGCCTTGGCCTCTTTTATATGACTGAAATAAGGTAGCCAAGGATCTGCAAGTAGGTAATTGTACAAATTTTTGAAAGGAAGCTAATATTGGAGATATATACTTAATCCTTGCTGAAAATAACGCCAATAACGTTCGAAGTCTCCAACGTAGCCCTGTGTGCGAAACAAACGATTCAGATAATAATAGGAAACAGCTACATCCTTCGGATTACGAGCCACATAAATGATCTGAAAAAAAAAAAAATAAGAAAATAGTATAACTGAATTTTCTTTTAGTTTGGATGTTCAGTTACCTTGCATTTATTCTCCAAGACACTTGGTGGGATTAGAGAAAAGGGAAAATGAGTTTTAATAAATCGTCGCTGACCATGAGGTAATTTGCTCAGCGTCTCGTAACCCGGTCGCGAAATTTGTTCAATAAACTCGAGAGCAGCTGGAGAGTGACTATTCTCAGCTTGAAGCTCTGCTTTGACTTCATCGTGTACGAACAAGGGAAATCTGTCGAAAGAGTTTAGGATGAAAAGAAAAAATCCTACAAGTTTCAAATCTCCATTTACTCCAGAAAGGGAAAACGTTCAGTGAGAGGACGTTGCTGGGCCTTCTCAAAGTCCAGACGATTGGCTAGTAACCAAATGAGCTCTTGTGTCCAAGTGGTGCCCGATCGCGGAACGGTTGCTATCCATATATCATCGGGGCGTGCCTCGAAATTGTAATATTGCTTGGCATGGGCCTTATACTTGTGTGGAAAAAAATAACCCTCGGGTCCAACTTGCACAAAGCCTGTGCGCTCCCCTGCGAAGCATAATTGAAATAAATTTCAATTGAGTATTTCCAATTACTGCCCACCTGTGAAGTACTCCAGCAGCTCCGCATTGATGGAAGCTTCCACATCGCGAATCTCGTAAGGAAATATTTTTTCGCACTTATCCATTGCTCTACGAGACGCACTCGACGAGAAGCTAGCATTAACTAAATGCGACGACCGCCCAACTGGTTGCAATTGTAGCCGGGAAAGCGTCTTGTTAACATACGCACACACTCACAAACACACACCACGCAAATATACTCACTCACACACACACGATATTTGGTTGCAACACTTTCGGCTACTCAGTGAAAGTGACCTCTGCGACCGGAATTCGACAGCCGCTTGGCACAGTATTCAATTGGAACTCAATAAGTGTCTAGATAAGCGAACTGTAATGCTAAATAAAGTAAACAACATTAAGTTGCTAGGCTCTGTAAATACTATTCAATAAACTAAAGTAACAATTTTTCATTATTATTCAATTTTTCATATTATATATAAATATTTGGCAGCTTATAATGCTTAGATAACTCAAAAAAGAAAATAAATATTATATGGGATAAAAGAGAGATAAATGCCAATCTCTACATTTGACTCGAATAAAATAAGAATCAGAATGGTAATTTAAGATAAGAAAAATTCGTAAATTATTAACGAAAGAAATGTCAAATATGATTATATATAAATTTATATTGATTTTATTTCTGCAATATAAATATTTCCAGTTTTTCCGGGATTTTTATCAGTGAACTTTTGATGTAAAATTGGTTTATTTTAGGCTTTAAACGAAGTGTTCTAATAATACATACACTATGTATTATGCATGCATAATATGTAGCACAAACATCTGAATTGAATTTGAAATAACATATATAAAAATTGTATTATTTCTGTAATCTCTATAAATGTAGATATTTTTTTAAATATACATATGTATATACAACACCTCATAGAAATGTATATAATATATTCATTTGTAGTCTAGTATACCCTTTAGTTCAAGTACAGGTTATGTAAGCAGAGACGAGCGACAATCGAGTCGCTTTTAATTGTGCCAAGTCTTGAATAATAGCAAACGCAATTAAAGCAAACACAGGCGTGTTGCGTTGATTACAGCAAAACTTTTATTGCGACTTTATTCGAAAAGTGCTAAAAATATGTGTGGAAAGATGCAGATGTAGCTCTGCAATTTCTATTTGTTGCTGGACCTAGCAGGGTGGCAGGGTGCAGCGACGCTGCTTGATCAGGCGCTTGGGGCAGGACTGGCCTCCATGCTGCGGCTCGCTAATGACATAGCGATAGCCCTCGGAGTAGCCGGAGCCACAGCTCACGCTGCACGGCGACCAATTGGACCAGTCGGACATAACGCAGTCTTTGGGCAGGTGGGTCGGCGTGGCTACATATTCGCCACGTATCTTGCTGCAGGTCTGCAGGCAATCGTTCTCGGTGAGGAAATTGTTGCGATTGCCACGACAGCCGCCGTATGTGAAGGACTCACAGCGATTGGAGTGAGCGTTGTAGGCGTAGCGTTGATAGTTGCCACGGCAAGGACCAGTCTCTGGCTGTTGAACGCATATTTCCTTGGCTTGCTCCATGTTGATGTTGCAGTCCAAGGCGTGTTGGCATTGCTTTTGCTGATGCAACTCGAGCCGCTTGGTGCAATTATCTTTCATCGGACCATCTTCCAGCAGAACCAAGCGTTTGCGTATAGTGCTACCCAGGCCACATATACCAGAGCACGGACTCCAATCACTCCACTGGGTGGTCGGGCAATCCGGATCGGGCAATTCCACCTGTTCGTACGTGCACTCCGGTCGCATGCACTTGTTCTTCTCCACAATGGTGATGTGAGGACAGCGCTTGCGTCCCTGTGGACTAACAAAAGTGCGCGTACGCATGGTAATGCCAATGCCGCAGCTGGCGGAGCACTCAGACCACACGCTCCAGGGTGTGGTTCTACATATACCAGTGCCTTCGCCATTGTCATTGACCAACGATTGCGAATTCGCCAGATTTTCGCCTTCATCGTCGTCACGATCCTGGCCAGCCGCACCATTGTCGCACTCCGGCACATCCGCTACGCACATCTCCTTCGAAATTAGTTGACGGCTGCACTTGCTCTGCTTCGCCAGCTCGGCATTCAGGTAATTGCGACTACGCATGCGTATGCCCTTTCCACAAGAAACTGAGCAAGGGCTCCAGGCATTGTAGCTGCTCACACGGCATTCAGCTAAGAAAGAATATTCAAAACTGTTTATGAGAGCATTATAATAATATCGTCATATGTATATGTCTTACCACGCGTGTCCTGTTCCTCAGCATCATCGGACACCTCCAGTTGCAGGGCTTGCAGAAAGTCGTCATCGCAATTTCGTGAGACAATCTTTTCGCGTCGCAAATAGAGCTTGGCAAGCGGCGTCATTTGCTGACTCTTTGGATTGTAGAATGGTGCGCGTGGATCCTCGGGGTACATAGTCGTAATCCTGTACATGCGTTCGCGTGGCTGAGTCTCAGCATTGGGGGACTACAGTTATATTACAGTTAGTTCAAATACAACTTAGAAAAAGTCATAGCCATTTACCATATAAGTTATGCCGCTATCAGTGCCCGCATCCCAGGGATAGAGATCAAAGTCCATGGAGTCCTTCCAGCTACAGTCGGAGGTGCAAAGATCTACTCCATTAATGCCCACCACCCAGTCCGGTGATGGGCCAAACATGGATACCAATGAAATCTTTGGATGCTTGCGATCCACACGAAATTTAGAAGAAGTGTTCTGATTAACATTTGGATACCATAACCCTGCCGCTTTGATGAGCGTGCGCAGCTTGGGACCTTGAGCACGCAGCTCCGTTTCCAGAGCTGTGGGCGAACCCCATTCGGCCAACGAGCGGAAACCATCCGTGGCAATATGATTTTCGCCCCAGAAAGAGAAATTCGCCTCATGGGAAGCTCCAATCACATCGGAGAAATGCGTCAGCCAAATGGCAAAGGGGTAATCTTTGGGGTGCGTCTCATTTGACCAGATTCCCTCAAAAACAAACTGCCGAGATGATTCATTGATTATGTATTTTGATTATATATCTCCAACTTACACTGTATTTGGCTTCATCACAGGCACAGCATTCCTTCTGTGTATCAGCTGCGCTTGGCTTGTGCTCGCAAATCACTTGGGTGAGCTGACCGTCATCCGAAAACCAGGCACGTGGACTTTCGTACACCATGGCGGATAGTGAAACACAACCCGAACCTGTCTCGGGTGCCACCCACATGACCTGTACCTCTGTCTTGGGTAAATCATCTGCTTCTGAGACTGTATTGACACAGCGTTCGTTGAATTTGGTAAGTGAGTCGCTGAAAAGCTGGAAGCGACCAACACGACGTGGACTGGCGACCTGCGACCGTCTGCCGCCAGTGTGAGCCTCAGCAGCAATAGTGAAGTGGGTGAAATGTTGGATTTTTGTATGGGTGCGTGAGCCAAGCAACAGTACTGAAAATGAAATTCAAAGAAAGATTCGTTAAAATTTAAATTAACTTATCCCTATTTATCGATGCTTTCAACAAAGAATTTCGGTACAAATGAAATCGAGCATCGTGTTATCGATAGTTAAATACAGCGGCTTTCATACTCGATCATCCCGCGTTTTCAGTTCGCTTTGTTACTCAGTTATTGCTTTTAAAATAAACAAACAAAAATATCTATAAGTAAAGATGAATTGCTTTTTCAATTCGCTTTCGGAGGGCTGCGTGACTTTCGAAAAATGTGGCGATGTGATCGTTTCACCACAAGACAATATGATTGGGATGTTTTGCCGGTTTTGTTCTGACATTTACACAAATCTGTCGAAGTTTCTGCATCATTTGCAGTGGATGCACAGCGATGTGCTTAAATTTACCAAAGCACACAATGTCTATAGCATGGAAGAACTATTGTCTTCCAGCGACACACAGAACGATGTTCATTTGCAAGCAAATAGCAGCAGTAGAAGCAGTAGTGATTCCGGCATGCCAGCTGATAAGGCAGATGCAACAGACTCATCAAATAGCGGCATTAGCTACACAATGGAAAGCGATGCAATAGCGAGTATCGTAATGAATAAAAATATTTTGAGTGCTTTGGCCACCTATGAAGTGGATTACCAGGAAACGAAAGCCAGCAAGAAAACAAATTCACCCAAAAATGTTTTGCAGTGGCAAGCAGAAGGTGAGTCCAATGAATTACTCTAATTGAAAGTGACTTAACTATATATATTCTCAGCGGATAATTGCCTGCCAGTAGCTGATCAAGCGAAAGACGTCATAGCGGAAGTGGAAGCCATGTTGTTTAACTCTGAGCTACGAGCTGAGGAATCATCAGCTCCCAAAAAGCCAAAGCTTCCGTCTGAAAATTTCTCCGATCATAAATTGCAATTGCAACAAACGTCAGATTTTCAGTTTATCAAACCTCAGCTTTCAGTTGACCTAATTGAAAAGCCCATCAAACCCATTGAGGAGCACAAATCAAAGCTTGGAAGACCACAAACGGAAACCAAAAGCAAAACACAGAAACCTGAAAAACCAAAATTTATTTGCGATTATAAAAGTTATGCCATAGCGCGCTCTGTGCGCAAGCGAGAGCAGCAACAGCGTTTGCAAATTATAAAGAAACGCATATTTAGCTCGATAAATGGCGATTTTCGTAGGATAAACCGCGTGCCATTTAAGCCGGCGAATGACGTCAATATCATTAAAGATCACTTGCTGGTGAAAGCTAAAAATTTAGCGAAGCAGAAGGAATCTTTAACTAAAGATCAACTTGCACAAATCGACCACAAGAAGCAGCTATCGTCCACAAAATTAAATCTTCAACTCGAAACCAAGTCAACCCATCCAGTCTGTCATGCCAAACTTAAATTTGATTCGGAAAACTGTTCGTGTCCCAATGAAAATCATCTTGAGAAGCTTACAAAAAATCTTGCCGATACTAAAAGCCAGAAGACAATGCCAAATCGTCGACCCTCTTATTCGGAACCAAGCGTTTCCTCAAGTCAGCTACAGGTAAAAACCACAGATCAATGTAAAGTAGATACAACAGAGAACGAGAAGACACGGTGTAAGAACGCGGAGCAAAATACATCTAACAGAGTCTCACTGAATTTCGATTTATCCGAAAGCGCCGTAGAGTTTCTCCAGGTTAGCGAAAAACTTAAATGGCAAGAAATTGCTTTCAAATATTAAGATAGTTTGTCTAATCACTTATTTTATTTCATTCTTTTCCAGAGCGAACTACAAACTTCATTGGTGAATGCGGATAGCTTGCTGGAATTGGCTGTACCTATCGATGCGCAATGCAACAGCAATGCCTCTGAAACTTTACCTAAGGCAATACCGAGCGTACAGCCGCAGGAACAGAAGCAGTTGAACACACAGCCGGATCAGGAAACATTAGAAATTAAAATCAATTCAGTAGACAAAGATCTACGCAACGATGTGACCCTTCTTAAAGTAGTTGGGGTAAGAAAATGCATAGAAAAAAATTATAATTATTAACTTTATATTGATTATATCTTCATGCAGCTAGCCATCATAAAGTATGCTGACTTTGAGGAAGTAAAACCCATCGAATTTATTGATACAATACGAGGAAAAGCAGCTAAGTTTGCCAATATCCTGCGGCAATATACTACTGTCTGGAATCCCAAGCGATCGAATACACAATTTACCCCAAAGATCCTCATGGAACTGCTTCGTCTCACAGAGGAGACCAATGCGGAATTTAAATTCAACTTGGATGTAAGCGAAATGAAGCGCATTTTAAATTTAATCAACTCCTGGCATGCACAACAAATCGATCTTAGGTTCTTCAAGAAGGTCACGCTGTCCAGTGCAGTTGATTATTATCTACAACTGTTCGCCTTCCTGCCCAAGATAAATAGTTGTGTGTATTATTGCGAGTGGTGCGACGAAAGCAGCAGCAACAAAACACGCTATGAGAAGCATCGTATAACCCATCTATCGCGCTACGCCTGTCCACAGTGCAAGCGAGGCTTTAAGAAACAAGGCTTTCTGTTCAATCATTTGCGCACTATGCACGGGCTGAATCATTAAACCAAACATATTAAGTTTTCTAAGAGTTACTAGTTAAATCTTCGTTTTTTTATAATTTGTACTTGGACGACAGATTATTTAATTTTGTTCAAAGTTTTTCATTATATAAAAGTATGGAACGTCTGTACTATAAGTTTTATATTATTTATGTTAATTTAAATGGAAATTCATTGAAAGAATTCACAAACTAGATCAGAGATCATTTGTTAAGCAAAATTTGTAGCTAGTGTTCTTTAGACGCCATAGTTAAAGAATATTAGAATTTTATTATCTTTATCTGTACATTTTTTCAAGTAAACTTTTTTTTTTTTTAGAATATTGCATCTATTATGCTTGCATTTATTTAATTTAATGAATTAGGATCTTGAAACATTGTCTAACATAAGTGAAGACTATGAAAATGTTTTACATTTATGTCGGAAAAGACTCTTATTATCATACAAATATTCATATATTGAATATTGGACTCTACTTAAATTCAGAAAAGTTTTTGTTTTGCTTTTCAATCCGAAATTGTCAAACCCACATTGGGATTAATATTGTATTTGAATATTATCAAAACACTGCAATGTAGAGTTACGATCATGAAAGACCCACACGACACGCTCCACATTCACTCATTTGTTGAACACTTGTTGCTTATCGTCTTCGCTTTGTGCTGTGCGTTTTAGGGGTCACAAGGCTATGACGCTCCCTAGCGCTGATTAAGAAAAGCTTTTGTTTTTTCTTTTCTGTTATACATAGCAAGATTTTGAGATCCACCTAACACTTACAATTGTATGCCTTGCCGGGCACATATCCATTGGGTCCATCAGCCACAATTAATTTGTATCCATTGTCGCCGCGTGTACGTCGGCCGTGAGGCAAGTGTGTGGGAGCACGGGGACAGCCAGCCGCTCGACTAATTGCGCCTGCCACAAGACAGAGGGCAACAGCAACGCTGATAAACGACGGCAACGAGTGCCACATTTTTTAATCTTTCAGATTTTGTTTTTTATTTCCTTGAGCGAATAAACAATACACGACCGTCGCCGACAAAGCGTACAAGCCGACTGAATCCCAATTTGAGCACTTTCTAGTTATCTTCGGGCGAATGTATTATATATACATATGTATATAATAAATGTATTCTGATTGTCTTACATAGTTGTATGTACCATATAAGCAACATGTGCACTTTGCTTCTCCTGATTAAACAGCATCTGCTTGGGCAATCACATATTAAAGATATTTTAAATTTTGATATCAAATGTAAATTGATAAATAATATAGATATAGATCTTGAGTTTTCCTGATTTGTGTTTTCCCCGTCTTTTTATTTGAATATGTGATTTGAATATGTGAATTATTTGAATAACGATTTATTTAATTATGTATGTGAAATGAGATTCAAATTATATGATTTTCATTGCCGATTTAATTTTGTCTTTTAATAAATATTGTACGCAAATGTTTTTATTTCGTTTTACAGTTTTACTCTCTATATATATGTATATAGTATAAATGTTCCACATAATTACAATAGTATTATTACATACATACATACATACACATATATAGATATTCTTAATGGTAACAATTCTTTTATATATTCTTAAAATGCAGCGTTTTAGTAAGTGTATATATCAATATACACCTATATATATATATAAGTTAGTAAGTTCGCTCAGCGCTGCATTTACATACAAACATGCTATACACACTCTCAAATACATATGTACGTTTTTCCACATATATATTGTTACTAAATATATACTTGTATATATATATATCTAATAATGCGCTAGTTAATCTGAATAAATAGCTTTGAAATCATAAATCAGGGGTTCGCATTGGCATTGTTTTAGCAAATTTAAAATTTTAATTATAAGAAATGGAGCAGCTGAACTGCTGCCACCTGAGATATAAAAAAACATTGTTCTATATATAATAGTAAACTTAAAGAAGGATCACATGATTTGCCAGACCTAATAAATAAAAGGAGATATTTCTGTATAGGTAATACTTTAAAGAATAGTTTAACAGCAAATCACAAGCGACGAGAAAAGCTAATACTAAAAAGTCAGTATGGGCGTCTCCCGATGATCCAAAAGATCTGTAAAGGATGAAATGAAAAATATCATTTAGTAAGATTGCCATATTTTCTTTTTACAATTATATTATGTATTGATCTACTCTTAGAAATTATAGAACAGTTTGCAAATATTTCTTTTCAATTATCAATGAGATCGAAAGCTAAATATATATGTATGTATATGTGGATAGGAACATTTGAAAATTTGTTAGTAATAGTTTCATCTATACAAATAGTTTCATCTGTCTAGCTCAAAGAGTACGGTCAATCAGTCGATCAGCCCAATCATTTGGTATAACTTACCCTTGGCTATGCTCCACCAAGGCAGTGTAACATATGTCAGGAATGCGTTGAGCGGAGTCGATTGCTGTCTCCGATTCTCCTTCCAGAAATGAAAGGATTGCGTAAACCCGCGACTGGTCCATAGGGGATTATAGGCGCCATCGTCGAGCTCTGCAAGCATACAAAAGTAAAGAAATCAGTGGGGCAAATAGGTAATATTCAATAACGTTGATAAAACATGCAGAGTGGATATTGGGCTATATTATGTGAATCGTGTTTAGTTAACCTTTGAGCGCCTTTTTAGGCAGATCGCACCAGTAATATATATTGGTGCCGTCGGGCGTACGGCGCTTGGGCACCAGATGCAACACCTTGTGGTAATAGGATTGCTTTGCTGTGCGAGGCAATGTGGCGCTGCTGCCTGACGTCTCGTTGCCATTTGCCGCATCCGCTTCACCATTGAGCAGTGGCTGCTGCTCCGCTGACTGCTGCTGGGTCGACTCCGCTTTCGGCTCCTGGTGCACATTATTATAGTTATTTGCGCTGTCCGCCGACAACTGCAATGGATGGCTCTCTGATTTCACAGGTACACGTATACACTTTTCGAATCGCTGCGCGGACGTCACGTCTGCGGGTGGCGATGGCGTCGTTGGTGTCTGCTCCACCACAGGCAGCTCCTCGCGCCCGCGCACGCTTATCAATAGCTTGCTGTCGCTTTCGCTGAGGATGGCTATCTTAGCAGCCGATGTAGCCTCGTCTGCGTACAAGGATTGGCCATTCAGGGAGGTGGCATCATCAGCGATTTCATATTCCTCAGTTTTGACTGCAGCTGTGCTCGCTTTGACATGATTGTTGTTATTGTTGCCAGTTTTGGACTTGATTGCGGGTTTCGGTCTGTCCTTGTCCTTATCCTTCTCCTTATTCTTTTCTTTATCCTTGTTTTTCTCCTTCTCTTTGTCATTCCCCTTCTCCTTATCGACCGATCGGGTATTGCGCAGCCTTTTTGGCGACATCTTAGCCAGCAAAGCACTCGTAGCATTCGCTTTCTGATTCGTGGACTTCTTGTCGTTCTCCTTATCTTTATCCTTGCCCTTATCTAGCTCTTTTGGCTTGACCTGACGTACACGAGATGGCGTCACCTTTCTAGGCATTGGCACACTCGTTCGTCGATCTGCAGCGCTCAAGGACACGCTTCGTGTAATATTGCTGCCGGCCTTTCGCTTGCTCTCTAGGCTGGTAAGCCTTAGGCTGCTCCGTTTACTGACCACCAGCTCGCTCTCCACGCACAATATGCTCGGCGTCTTGGGCTTGAGCCGTGTCAGGGCCCGTTTGTCGGGCATTTTGTTGAGGCACGCGGGCGTCTCATTAGCAGCATCCTCACAGCTGGGGCAGTACACCTCCGACATTTCGGGAGTGTCCACCACGCT
This sequence comes from Drosophila navojoa, assembly GCF_001654015.2. Next base: position 46,130 of record NW_022045940.1, read on the forward strand.
GCTATTCACCGATGTCCAGCGTTTTTTGCACTTGCCACCGAAGCAATTGCAGCCCGTGCTGCTGCTGCCTCCGTTGCCGCCATCCGTCATAGCCTCGACTGCTGCGCTCAGCGGTGGGGGAGTGACCGCTGTGACAGCCATGACTGGCGTATCATTACTTGTGCAACTGCTAGCGACTCCTTCGTTGTCTATGGCAGCTGGCGCTAAATTTGTTTGGTCAGTTAACAATTTGAGCGATTCACAATTCAGTTTTGGGTACAGTTTTGCAGCGGATGCCGAGAAAGCAGGACGTTGCTGATCTACAAGTAGATATAGATCGGTTTGTTGCATTTTTATAAAGCATTTACAACGACAAATACAACAATCGACCGAGACTCGATCGACAAGTAACATAAAATTTTAATTTTGGCCAAGTAACAAACAAAAAATCAGCGTAACAAAATAATAAATGAAAACCGGGATAGCGCTATAAAGGGTGAATCACTATATGTGGTTACGACGTTGATGAGCAAGTAATGTTATATAGAATATAACATTATAATGAGTAATCTAAGTGGAAACACATCGAGGAGTCGCCTTGAAGCTATTTACAATGGATGAGTGGGCGGTATTTTATGAATATTATTAGTGAACATTCCCGAGTTCATGCTGTATATGGAATAGAACAACCTGAAGCTTTACTATATATATATATATATTATATGGTAAGGATTTCCTTTCTATAATTTAATGGTCTTACTAAATCTGTTTCTAATCATATTACCCTTTATATTAATTTTTATTGCATCTATTCTAATATTATATTACACCGATTCTAACCCGTACTTTTTTTTTTATTGATAATATTTCAAATGTAAAGCCAACGTAAATTGAAAACAAAAATATCATATTCTGTAGATGTTTGTGAATTTTGTTTTTAGTTGTCCTGCTTTCTCGGCAAAGTCAAGTATTAGGTATATACTTGTTGTTCCTTTTTGAAAATATATATATACACACATTGTAGTTGGTTAATTTCAATTTAAAATTTGTTAATTTAAGAAAAGTCTTAGGAACCACAACATGTTTACAAGGAAACAGAAAACAAAAGCAAAGAAAGAAAATGAACTAAAGCAGAGCAAAGCGAGCAGGAAAAGCGAAACTAAATTAAGATAATTTGAAATAGCCTACAAATCAGTACAAACTATAAGTGGGTTAACATTATTTACAATTGAGCAGAGAGTTCATGCAAAAATATCAAAAAATTCTATTTCTTTCATTAGATATACAAATGTACAAAGAATATAGATTGCCTACCATCGCGCAAGTCGCCAGCCTCGATCTCGGATACCTCGCTGGCCAGCGAGTCGAGTCCTTCGTTTTCGGAGCGGGCTTTGACGCCGGCAGTAGTGCTGGTGCCGCTGCCCACCATGTCTTGGTTGGTATTCTTTGTCCGCCAGCCGTATCGGGAGAAATTATTGAGATTCGCGCTCGGATCGCTGAGTCGACGTTGATGACGATATGTGCAATAGTCATCGTTCTCCTCCTCCCATTCGTCCCACATGTCCGTGGCGCAGAAGCCAGGCTCGCTTGTGGGCGTCTCTACGCCAGAGCCTTTCGGCTTGGTCACTGCCATCTCGGCATGACCCTTGCCCTGTGGCCCTTTCATGCGCACGAATTCGCAACGCGTTTGGACTCCTGCTCCACTGCTGAAAAGCCCAAACGACATGCGCTGTGCCACCTTAGAGCTCAGGCTTGATTGCTGTAAAAGCAAAATATCAATATGCTATCGTTTTCTATGGATCGTTAGATAATCCCACACTAACCCTGGCATCATAGACCTTCTTCAGCGCATCGTAGCGTATGGAGCCCAGAAAGATAACGCCCTGCACGGCGCCATCTTTGTCGTTGGCCACTAATTCGACGCAGACCATTTCTCCATCGCGCACTAATATGTCGCTAAACACCTCATCGAAGTTGTCCACCATAAAGCATATATGCGGATAGGTAATCTCTTCACCCTCCCCCTTGGTATCCATCTTTCGGCGACTGGGACTCGCGTAGACCCGTTGCGAGTGCCGTCGCAGGACTTGCAGCTCCTTGGGTGAGGTTCTTGTACATATGGCTAAGGTTAACGTGTAGTCGAACTGATGTATAACCATGTTCAAATAGACAGTCTCCTCCCAATCCACATCTGGATCACCGATGGGCAACTTGCGTGAATCCTTGCGAAATACCTCAACTTCAGTCTACAAGAGAATAAGTGAACAATAAATGTGCCACATAAGTGTATGATTAACATTAACCCACCTCATATTTTGGCATATGGCGCGAGGAGCTTTTCACGTGTTTTTTGCGCACAAAAAAGAGCAAATCATCCGAGTCGATGCTGTGCACAGGCTCTGCTTGGAATAGAAAATGACGCACAAACAAATCCGTCCAATAGGTCGTGCCCTGAAGCACCACAAAGCCGCCATCTGAAACAATTTAATAAAGTTTTAGTTTATCAGGTCAGAAAAAGAGTGTTACGGGAATTAGTTTAGGAAATAACACTAGCCTTTATGTACTCTCGATGTAATTACTGATATACAAAATATTTAAAATGTTATATATATATATATATATATATATATACTTTAGACTAAATGATCTGAATAATAAAAAAATTATTAATATTCGACAACTTTTTTTTTAATGCAAGGGTTGTGTAAGTCTAATAAGTGATGTTGATGCTTTATAGGCCAGTACAAATATGTACAACAAAAATACTACAGGTGGTCCCATATCTTATCCAATAATAATAATAAAAATGCAAAAAGGAAAAAAAAAAATTAAACCATTATTATCATTTATCACCTAATACTGAAAGTGTGTATCTTTTATCCTCGAACTACAAACAGATGACAACACTAGCGGACCCATAAATATTAAATATCAAACGGCCTCTTTGAGATTTAATTCTCAGGAGAACATAACCCCGCATGCATACATATTTCTGACACAGCACGAAAATACATTCACATATATAACATACATACATACATACATACATAAGTACATTGTATCTCAAACTTCAACTTACATTTTGATATTGGTAAAAAAAGATTGGTCGATAATAGTGCTCGGTATTTACATTCATGTATAGCATAGAATTTTTACTAATTTGATATCAAAGTAGCCTTAGGCTGACGTCAGAATGAACAATATGCGAGAAAGCTCTAGCAGATTTACATGTAACCGCTTAAAACATGTCAAAGTGCAAGCGAAGCGAGAAGAGAGCCAAAGCGAAAAGTAAATCGAGTTGCGAGAAACCGTTTCTGAAATGCTTTTTCGCTTTATCGTGTAATAAAGCTTTTCTTATACGTGTGTTCTTGTTGCGATCTGAGCTTAATTAACCGTTGGTTAGTAGGTGAAATATATTCTTTTTGGCTATTCAAGCAATGTTTCTCTCTATCGCTTTGACATGTCATCGCATTGAAGATCGCTGCGATTATTATCGCTTATAGCATCGCATCGCTTCTCGCGGCCACTCTGTCGTCAGTCTAAGGGGATTTTCTCTTTGCAAAAACTACACACACACATGGATAAGGTAGTAGTACCCTTTACAGATGCAGACAAGGGCCTCAAATAACTGTTTCAGATCGCAAATAAATGTACATATGTATTTATATGTATGTCCTAATTTGCATGCAGATATACATACATACATATGCATATGTATGCTTGAATGTCTATACATATGTACGTATTTATACACATATGTAAGTGTGCTAAACCGGAGCATAATCTGAGCACACATACAATCAGCTGTGTATGTGTGTGCGCTCTGTATAAGGGTGGAAGGAGTTGCCTGCCGGATGGGCTCTCGACAAATCGATAATGTGCAAATATAGACAATTTTTCTGAATAAAGCAATTGTAGTTTCTTGTTCATGGTTATTGTATGAGGTTATTGATAATTATCTGTAGTTACCATCCTTGAGCAGCTGTCGCATCTCTTTGGTGCGCTGGAAATTAATATCCTCGAGCAGCTGCTGGAGCGGCGTTTGTGGTTTGAGCAGAGCGCCCGCTGCGCTGGCCAAAGCCATGACTCTTGTGGGGGGTTTTTAAAGTTCAGCAAATGTCGACAACGATGGGAAAGCAATTATTTCACAATCTGATATAGCTGGGACATACTTTGGTGTTGCTCACTAACATGTTTAGTACAAAATTTCCATGTTGCTTCCTTTTAGGTAATTTACAGCTGAGCGAAGCGGGTTATTTAGCAAAGGAACTAAAACTGAGAGTTTAGTTTGGCTTGACGAGCAGACCTCTCTAAAAGTACGCAAGCTGTGACTGAACATCAGCCAGCGTCTGCGTCACTTGCAGCTTTTGTGCACTGCCCACCTTTGATTTTTTGTCACCCTATTTTCAGCTTGGGGTTGCTAGTTTTACAGCTGCTGCTATTGCATTGTCTTTATTTTCATCAACCGTCTAGTTCATTTTGGTCAGTCAGCTGTTCAATATCGTCATGACAATAGCGAATTTTGCTTCCTCATATTAAACAAAAACAATTTCGCAAGACACAATTTAAAGCTTTTTAATAATACGCATAGTTTAATTCGACAATAGTAAACCTGCAAACTCAAAATGAACCCTATCTACAAGTAGTTCTTATATCATTCGCCTCCACAATATTGTTTCGATAGGACTAAATAACTATCGACTAGTCGGACTTTAACCACTTTAACGCTAAGGGAATCGGAACCTAATTTGACGGTGCTATGAAAACAAATTATTTATAAAAAGAACAACAAATTTTAAATTACAATTATTTTATTATTCAATTTTGTGACTATTGTCCCCCTGGAGCATACTGATCCATAACCAGTAAAAAAGAGTTGTTTTTTGATTGCTGTCATAAATTGGTTCCGATAAGACTAGTTCATTGCAATCGATTTGAGCGCTAATAAAGGTAAAAGTCCAGTATTTTGAAATACAAAATATCAACAAATTTTAATTAATCAGGTCATCATTTGGTTGTTGCAGCACTTTCATGTCATTTTGAAGCTCTTTTAACTCTCTAAGCATATTACGTGCCAATTGACCCTCCGGAGTGCAAATAGGTTCATAAAGCAGCATGCGAAGGGATTCCCGCATCATAACCTCAGTCTGCTGCAGCTCTCCCTAAATAATTGGTATTTTTTGTTCTTAGTAATAAATATGCATATGTATATATGTATGTATGTACATACATATGTAAAGATGTAAATATCTTACCAGTAAATCCGCAGCGTTATGCTCCTGTTCACTGAACAATTTACGCGCCAGTTCAGCCTGTGTGTTGGCCAATTCGTAGAGTGCAATTGCCTTAAGGCGGGATATTCCAGGAACCAAAACCTTTAGAACCAACAAAATTTCTTGGCATAGGCGAATCTTACGCTCGTAAACTTTACGGCTGGGTCGATGTGCCATATTCTGCAAGATCTGCCTCAATATGGATGCTATATTCTGTTTAAGATCGAGCATAATATAATGATTGCCATGGAGCAAACGTCCCAACTTGGCCAGCAGCAACTCCAGACGATAGATATCATCACGAGCATGAAATACCTCTTCCTTAGCACGTTCCACCACACTTGCCACAAACTCCGGTTTCAGCGTGTGCTCTGGATTAAGGAGACACTGCCACGCATTTGAGTCAGGCTGTCTCACTATATATCCACCTGCGCAGTGGGAGCATACGAAGCTGCTCATGTGAGAGCCCAGCTCAGTAGGATCCAGGCAGCGGACACACTGGCAATCAAAGCACTTGCCAATCTTCAAAATCTGACGTCTCTCCTCCGTGCCCAGCATAATGTTCGTATAGCAATTGTATAGAATCTCCCCTGCGGCTATGGAGCGATTTGCATAGAGCTTGATGCGATGCTGCTCATCGATGGCCGCTACTACATTGGGAACACAGCTGTGCGCAAAGAGACCGGCTCTCAAATAGACACCGCGCATGGAACTCCCCGATTCCGGGGCGCGTATCTCAAAGCCATTGATATCCGCAATGCCAAGCATGCGTTGCAGCAGCTCCTCATCGATTTCCGAGCCATTTCGCAGCTGTAACAGCAATCCGACTGATTGAAGTGGCTCTATCACCTGTTTCTGATAAGTGCGCCAAATTTCCGTGTCCCGACGACGAGTTAGATGTGCCTCCATTTTTAGTAGATCTTCATACCGAGGGTGCATTTGTGCATGCTCTCTCAACAACAAAAACTTTAATACATTGACAATCTCTGCATTCGCTTGCAGCTGCTGCACTTGCTCTAGCTTCAGTTGCAACTCAGCCAAGCGCAGGCAGTCAAGGTCATGATGCTCCACGCACTCCGCACACAGCGGCATTAGACGACACTTGCTAGCCACTCCCCGAACGGAAAAAATGTAACACAATGAGGAACTCTTCAGGACTATGCTGGTCAAGTACCTACCCGCAAAACGTGGAAGTCAACTGATGGCAGTTGCAGCAGCGTCTATCAGCGTTATTGGCGAGCAGCAACAAAGGTTGCTCCAGCAGCAGCGTTTCTCCGGCCTTGATATTGACAGCAGCAACCAAATACCTTTGTATAGAAAATATAGGCAACACGTCAACATGTCATAATTGTGTGTAAGTATATCAATTGAGTATTCAATAAGATATTTTAAATATTCTTCAACGTAAAGTTTAATAAGCCGTTCTCCAGAGCATTAAATACATTAGTAAACATGTGACAGAGGAGGATATCAATATAGTTTTAACATGTCATTTAATTTGATACTAGTAGAGTCAATAGAGTACTTCAAAAGGTACTCGAAATGTTCATCAATATAACTATCAATAGGGCACTATCTAGACCATTCAATTGGGGCATGAATATGGAGATTGGATGTTTAACACAAATTCAATTGGGCATTCGATTAGGTATTCTTTGGTTTCGTCCACCCACCTGCCCATCGTCTCGTTTTCTTTCACTTCACATTTATTGGCAAAGTCTTCCATTCTGAATGATTATTTAAAATGTGAACGCTTCCCCGTTTCTTTTGGCCAATTTTTGCATCTGATGTTGCCAATTAGCACTTGTCGACTGAGGGCCCGATATTGTGTCGAGCGATACTGAGACTGTAGTATCTATTTAGATTTATTTATATTTAAAAGCGATTCTTAATTTAATTTGTATCTCAATGTGCGTTTTCTCTGCTCATCGCCCAGTCCCTCCTTGGTTCACGTGGCACTTATGTGAATGCGTTTTTGTTTGGCTATTGAACTCCTTAGAGCCACATTCTGGGCTAATACTTTAGAAACTATCAGAAAAAATCTTTAATTCGAATCGAAGATCTTTAATAATGTTATTGATATTATATTTATAGAAATCGTATTTCGAAAATTTGTAACTTAAAAATATATATTTTTAGAAAACATCTGTTTGAACGCGTCGATCTCTTTTTTAATGTCCGTATGTATAGCGCGCATATAGAGTTTATCACTAAAAATAGTTAGATCATCCCGTTATTTTGTTTTTGATTAAAAAACTTATTCAAAATCAGTTCTAAAATGATATCTCCAACTTTAAAGCTAGAATCTCAAAATTTTTAGTATATGTATATAGATAGAAATGATTTTTATACTATTTCGATTTTTGTTGTAATTTATCCCCCACCCCTATATCTACGTACACCAACCTCACCTCTGTAAAAGGCGTATTTCAAATATTAAGGACATGTGCTTTGGCATATACACGCACTTTATGTTATATAACGACCTAAAAGATTCATGAGAATAGTTCATCAACAAGAAAAGTTATTAGGCAATTAAGTCCCGTAGTAAGCCACTGCAGCCAATGTTTATGCTTGCTTCCCTATGTGTGTTTTTGTGGAAGCGGAAATTAGTATTGAAAGAATTATTGAAATATCAATTTCTAGAAGGCCTCAGGAGATTTCGTACTCAAACAGTCTCGACTAGAGCTTTCTTACTTGTTTCTTATTATTTTATTTAATTCTTTTGATTTTTTTAAAAAATATTTTTATATAAACATAATTTTTTTTTCACAGAGTTAACATTTTTTTATATCGTAACTTGAATTCTATAAGAGCTAACGAATTCAAATATTTCACAATTTGCAGATTTTAGTTACTCCGTTTTCGACAAACATATGTATACATATGTATGTATGTATGTATGTTAATACATAAATCTCAAAGACAAAGAGCGTCGATATTCACATACATACATACATACGCCATGATTACATTCTACAAGTTTGTTTACAAGAAGTTATTTATTTACATACATATGTATGTATGTATGTATGCAGCTATTATATTGTGGTTACACTACAAAACTACATACTGAGTGCAGCCGCGGCATCAAATGCGCAGTTAGCATAGAGCATTGTGCGAATGTATTTTTTGCTATGCATGTACATACATACATATGTATGTATGTATAAATAAAGCGAAGCATGATTTCAATTCAATATAATTTATTTAATTTATTTTATAATTTATTTAAATAAAGATCTGAATTGGAAGCATTGAAATATTTTGAAGCCCTTATGACCAAACCATCTTGATTGTATACATATGTATGTGCATACATATGTATGTGCATACATATGTATGTGCATACATATGTATGTATGTATGTATGTAGGTTAGCTGTTAAGATTATTGAAAACGGGCATTGCCATTTAAAATGTTTGTGCATAAATTGTTTTATTTTGGCCACGTAAGAAAGAAACCCATTTTTAATTAAGGGAAATTTTTTAGCATAAGGAGATATGCGTTTTCAGCATGCCATTATCTTCCAAATGAAAGAATTTCTAGCTTACATTTTTTCATAAATTTCAACATTTCCTATCGAAACCTTCATTTCTAAGATATTTTAATGTTTTCCATATTTCATTAGATCAGATTCGATGCGCTCCAACTCCATGCCAATGCGTTCGGTTAGAAAACCCTCGGCCGAGTTCTCTGGTTCGAATTGCAATAAATCCAGTGCTTCTTTAGCCACCGATTGGGCACGCTCCAGTTGCGCCTATTTAAATGAGAGATTTAGATATGGATTATTACTAAGAGTCAGTAAAAGATCGTATATTTTATGGTTCACTTACGGCGTATCCTTTTTTGTCTACATCGCCTTCGGCGAACTGCAGTTCGGTGAATTCCACAAAGGACAGCAGGTACTCAAACAGAGCAATCGCATAGAGCTTGGATATGCCCGGCATGACGGCACGACAAATGGGCAACAGATCACCGCAGAGCTCCACGCGACGTTCCAGCAATTTCTTGCAGGGATCATTCAGAGAATTCATGAGAGCTGCTGCACGCAAAATGCTTGCAATGTTCTGTTTGATGTCCAGCAAGAGGAAATGATTGGGATGTAGTAGCTGTTTGTTCTGCACAAGGAGGGATTCATAGACATTCAGCTCGCCCTTCGCATCGACCAGAGCACCGCCGACTTCAGCGAGCAGCTCGTGGACATCGGCAGCTGGTATAACAGCTCCGCAGCTCACATTGAGGCAACGCCAATTGCCAGTTCCACCCAAATCACAAACGGCATAGCCATCGCAACAATCCCGACACTTCATGCTGCTCATGTGGGTGCCCAGTTCCGTGGGATCCAAGCAACGTTCGCAGGCGCACTCCATGTGCCGCGTCATTCGCAACTGATGTTGTCGCTGGCTGGTACCCATTAACGGATTCGCATAGGATGTGTATATGACTTGGCCGCTCTCAAGGGGCACAGCTGCATATAGCTTCAAATTGAACTGCTCGTCTAAAGCGACCACCGTATTTGGGACACAGCTATGTGGCAAGTTAGCTCCACGCAAATAGACCCCTTTAAGTGTATCTCCATCCCTTGCGGTCACCTCGTAGGCGTTGCTATCAATGCGTATGCAGTGAGCATGTAATACATCCGATGTCAATTGTTGATTCGGCAAAGTCTGTGTTAAGCCACTGTCCATTATGGGACGCACCACCTGCTCTTCATGCTCCTGCCAGACTCCTTCCTCATTACGATAATCCTCCAGCTTAACTGGTCGTCCCAGCAGTATTTGGCATTGCGCCCGCTTATCCGGCTGTTCGAGCAACAACAAAAGCTTCAGCAGCGCAAAGATACCATAGTTCTTAATTAGCAGATCTTTTCCAATTCCGCTACCGGCTCCATTCGCGAAGAACTCGCACTCGAACACATCGTGCTCGCTGCAGTCCATGCACAGCGGATACACCTGGCACCTGCGACATATCACATACGACTCCTGCAGACATTGAGCGCACTTTAGTCGATCGCATTCCCAATGGGGCGCCACCAGCAGAGGTTGCTCCTCCAGAAGCGTCTCGCCGGGCTCAATGCTTAGGCTGGCCACCAAATGCCTGCAAAATTTGATAAATATTAACTAATCTATATATGTAGATGTATCCCTGATTTCCAGCACCTGCCCAATTTCTCATCGTAGATATCTTCCAATTTTTCGCTGTATTCTTGCATTTGCTTTGATTACGTGTTGTACGTCTGCAAAAATACAATAAGACGAAATGTGTGTTTTCACGGCAATGCGCCCAAGCAGCGACTGCCAGACGCTTTACTTGGAACTCGCCAATTATAAATATAGCAGGAGCGAGTCTCTCTCGTGAAAGGGTGCCGTGCTTTCCTAAGTACTTTAGCTAATTACGTGAGAATCTCCGCAGACATATTAGATTATTTTTAGTTAGTTGTCTCTTAAGCAACAGCGACTGACGATTGTTCTCTTTACTGGACGCACATATTTTCAAGTATTTTCAATATGTTTGGTTGATGATATCGATAATTAACGGCTCCAATTATAATTGAAGCTGTTGCCGAAAAAACGATGTATCGGATTTTATTATAACAATTTTAACGTTGGTTCCCATGCAAAACAGGTGGCAGCTCTATTAACTAATGGAACTTCCAATTAATTTTTAATACAGCTTTTGGTGCTAATGCTAAAATAATTAAATTTAAATTGGCGTCTATTTGTATTCTTTATAACTTATTATCAAGGTAACTGATTTTACCATTAATGCAACAAGCAGGCCTCTCGATTTCTGGAGTTTTTTTTTTAATAGCGCAATAAGAAAATTTTCTGGCTCGATGAAAAATGGCTGATTGAAGAACACCAATCTTTTTAATAAAACACCAGAAAATTGCAATTGATTTGTTATGCATTAAAGTTTTATTTAAAATATTTCTTTACCATTTCTTTTCATGATTTATATTGTTTTGTTTCACACCTGCCTTTGTTGTGTTGGTGTGTTTTGTGTGGCTACTAATATTAAAAATTATGCTGCTTTTAAATTATAATTATGGCTTTTGCTCTGCCGATATTTCAAAACTACATACAAATTGTTGTGTATATGTGTTTTCAAATAATTTTAAGTGTTTTACTTCCGGCTGTATTTATGTGTAGGTGTATAGAACATACAGATACAGTTTGTAAATAGTAATAGTAATAGTAATAATAATAATAATGATAATCAGTATGCCTAATGCATTTGATGTTCATAAAAGATATACAATTACATATAGGTAACTATATATATGCATGTATATTTAATTTGATTCCTCTGTTGTTTTTCGCTTTTTAACACTACATGGCACGCACACATACACTCACACTCAAAGTTTTGCTGGGTGTCCTGTGAGTGTGTGTGTGTGTGTGCGCGCGACATTTATATGTAAATATATGTGTGTATGTATAAGTAGTAAAAAATTTAATTTGTATATATTTTTATGCTTATTTACTGCGTTTGCCAGATGCATTTAAGCACCTATTGGCCTTTTGTACTCTACGTGCCTTCTTCGCCTCCATTTGCTCCACGAGAACTACATTGCCCAAATGAGACTCAGCAGTTGCTTGAATTGATTCGCTTTTGATTGGCTGGAGCAATTGCAGCTGTTGCTCGTTTCCCTTTTCAATTTCATTGCCATTGGGAGGCAGCATTGGCACCAGCTTAATGGACACTGGACTCACAATCACGCCGCTGCGTTGATGATTGCCATAAAAGAGTTTCGTCGAATAGCCACAGCTGGTGCTGCCGCTGGCTTCGACCTGTTGGCTTGTTAGATCCTGAGACGGCGATGTCGCATTGGACGCAATTATATTGGACGTTTCACCGATTTCGCTGTCCATCATCGTTGCCGCATATTTGCGTTTGGGGTTTTTGGCAGCCGTATTAACGGCTAACAGCTTAGATGTGGTTGCCTCATCTGGTAGAGCAAACGGGTTCTCAACGCTTACGTTCAGCTCACACCCGTGCACATTGGCGGCAGCCGTCTCATCCGCCTCGGTCTCATCGTTAATTATGATTATGTTATCCGGATCGACACCCTGATTGACCAGCGCCTTTAAATCCTCGTGCGGTAACACTGGAGTCACCTTCAAATTACATGAACTGCAGACCGACGGTATTGCAGGGCTCTTAGAGCGCCAGAATTGCAGCTCGGTTTTGCACTTGTTGAGCTCCTACGATTAAAATATATATAATACTGAATATGTTTACGGTTGGCCGTCTTCTTACGCACCTGCAACAATGTGGAAAATTTGCGTGCCATTTCTTCATTCTTCTTGTCATTCTCGTCCAGGCGATTGGCATATTCCAGCGTCTGCTTCTGATGCTCCGCCAATAAATTTTGCTGTTCGGCAAGCTGCTTGCTCTGCTCAGCGGATTTGCGTTTGCAGTTTCTTAATTCGGTGCGCAGCACCGAAAGCTGATTATTGTACATCTTCATTCCCTGCTTGATCTTGCGTATGCCCTTACGCAACACCATGTGGTTCTGAGGTGGTGAGTTAGTCGAACTGTCTGAGAGATCTGAGCTAATAGCTAAGGTAGCTGAAATTGGTAGATAAATTGTTTTAATCATCAGATGAAAAATTAAAATCAGTCGACTTACGCCGCTTTGTGGTAACGGGTAATTGGAAAAAGTCCTTGTTAAAGTAGGCCAAGCCCGGCAGAGTAGGTTCAATGCGGTCCTTAAAGTACTCCATAGCCATTGTGGAGAGATCAAATAGTTCATCAGTGACACGATAAGGACGCTGCAAGCGCGGCGTAATACTAATGTAGTTTAAAATCGAGTGCACTTCATCAAGAATCTGCAAAGGCATAGCAATCGAATTCAGATAGGGCTGAAGTAATTGATAATAAGATTCACTTACGGCACCCGGAAAGAAACAGCAGTGACCACGCTCAATGTGCTTGCCCATGGACATCTGGAGCAATGACAGTCGCATATAGCAAGTCTCGATAATGTCGCATTCGCAGGCCAACGGATGATGACGACGAGCCGACTCGCGGCGGGGCATACTCGACTTTATCGATTGAAAGCGATTGAATGTCGTCTTAATCTGCTTTGCGAAAGCCGCATTCAACATATTCATGCAAATGTCGTTCATGCGATTCGACACCTGCGAAAAAAAATCATTTACAGCACATGTCCATATATTACTTTTAAATTCATAATTGTTTTTAAATTCAGCAGGATCACAGAGCGGCAGCAACAACCCGCATCCCAAAATTTTCGCGCATCTCATAAATATATCAAATTACGATTGGCTACCTACTACACAGCATATTCTCAGATACACGCACACGCACACACGTGCGCTACACATGCACATATAGGCTAATATACGAATGTGTACAAAAAATCAAATGCATGACAAACCCCAAGAAACAAAACAAGAGAGATAGCGATGTGTATTGCCTCTCTACGTGACACGACATGTTCGTTTTTTTTTTATCCTAATAAATATAATTGAGCTCAAGGTATTTAGCATACAAAATAAATTGAAAATGTTTAAACAGACATACATAGCTCGATGTCCCGATTGGATTTAAATTGAAACAATACTTAGAATAAACAAAAACACTGATAACGCACGATATGAAATTTTACCATATTTTTTCCAATAAGATTTGTATTAAATTTATATTCGATAACATTTATACATATATATTCCTTTATACATTATTGTAGAGCTAGTCTAAAAATAATACTTCTTTAGTCTGTCAAATACCGTAACTTCTTTCCTATTTACCTGCGCACACATAAAGGCATTGCATCGTGTCCATCCATGAGATAGTATATTCATGTGTTGACATTCGAATTTCAAAAATGATAAATACTCCAAAAACAAGAGCACATACATCCACGAATCGTGCTCGTTCGAGCTACGACCCATGCTCCGCTCTAGTCGTCGACGATTTTTGAGTGGCAAAAATAATATATGTTACAACAGCAACATGTACAAGTGCATGCAGGTAGTGAAATAACACGCCTCTACCCCTCGAACCATCTATCCATCGACTACTTAGCCATCGACGACCCACGCGCATTCTACTTACATATGTATGTACACTTTGCAAATTGCTTTTTATTGATTAAATAATAAAACTTGCTTTGCACTTGTAACAGGCCTACCACACCCCGACTACTCTACTTCGCAGCCTGTTGTCACTTACCAATCTTAAATTGCTGATTTTCTTATAGTCCAAGTAGCCGAGCGTTTTGATGATCAGCTCCGTGGGCAAGTCCAGGAAATTTAAAACGGGAGCGATGGTAGCCAGAGGCTGCTGGCGCTGTTCCTGTTGTTGCACTTGCTGCTGCTGCTGTTGCTGCGGCTGATGGTGATGGTGCTGATAATGTGTGGTTCGCCGCACTACTGTGGCGCGAGTCGTTATTGGCGTCTCATCATAACCACCGGCGCCTCCCGCATTGCCGCACATTTGGCGCGTTGAGACCATAGCGAACAAACAGCAAAGACACTTAGTTGTTTATCTCCAAAACTTATTAGTTGCAAAGTGCTTTGAAGTATAGGCTAAATCGTCTTTGATGGACAAATGCTAGGAAATATGGATCGAGGCAAAATGTTTAATTGCAATTTTTTGATTTCGATTTCTGTCGAAATAATTTACAATCGACCGATGACAGGCATCATCCAGTTCGTTTGATCGAGTCTCTCTTCCTATATATGTACGTGTGTACAGTGGGAAACTCTTGTTAAGAGCAATTTGCTACGCACTTTAGGCATAGTGTATTTCTTACCCGTTTTATTCAATGGAATTAATACGTGTACATGATTTTTTGAATACTATTCAGTACGCATAAGCGTTTAGTGCACAGCACAACACTTTTTTGTTGTATTTGCAACGTTTTCATGGACTTTTCACACAATTTTTCTCGACCAGCACAATTAAAACTACATACACGCAAAAAAAATGGTCGAAGACACAGGAACCAGCTAATAATGCTATCGATAAGTTTCTATACGAGTATCGAGCTGGTTCCTTGCTGCCACAGTTGCTATATAGAGACGCGCGCCAAAAGGTAAGAAAATGATGTGAGGTGGCAACGCTGGTTGATGTTAACTAAACAGTAGCACTGTCTGGTCAGTGACAGTAGTCTGTAAGATGGGGGCAGTCCGTTCTGTTAAGTCAAAACTCGCTCAACATGCATGCTGAAAAAAAACAGCAAATGTGCTCATTTTCATAATTGATCACAAATTGTATATAAATTAAAACAAAATTAAATGGTAATAAGCTTCAAATTCGACACAACAGCACATCAATACGAAATCAGCAAATGTGAAAACAGTGAGAGCACCAGAACAAAACGCTTTGTGAGTCCGTGCGAGTGTGAGACTTACGAGTGCGTGTCAGTATGTGTGAGCGTGAATGTTGACCAAAAATATGAAAAGAAATACACATATATAGCTATATATTGCTGCAAAATCAAAACAGGAAGTGCACACAAAATAAATGCAAGGAGACAAATATTAATGGAAAAACTAGTCATAAAGAATATACCTCTAAACACTGTGTGCAAACAGAATTTAACTAAACTCATTACTGGGTGGGGGCGTTCCTGGTTTTTTGAGCAACTTTCTGTGTTATTTTGTTGTTTTCAAGTTGATGCCGCTTCAGGGACGCTTTAAATATTATTGAATATCACGTCATTTGGTAACGCTCGCGCGCACTCGCTCTCTCACTCACACTCTCTCTCTCCACTGTTTTTTGTTGCTGTTGCACATTTAAAAATCAAAACTCACACGCACACACACTCGCATGCAATAAACTTTTTTTTACAGTGAAATCGAAGACTTGCATTCAAATGAATGTACAAGACTTACTGTTGATTGCTGTGTGTGAGTGGTGTATATGTATGTATGTTTGTGTGAGTATTTGGACGTGTATATGTGCGCTTTAGAGTTCGTTTTCATATGTTAATTCATGCTTATAATGTTCGTTTTTATCTCAAAAAAATATATAAAGTTTCGTGCTATCGTCGAACAGCAGCAGCCGCTCCCATACACCATTCTTGCCAAGTACACACAAACACTAAACGGAGCCTCAGCGGAGAATAAAAACAAAAACAAGTACAACAACAAGAACCACAGTAATATCAACAAAAACCAAAACAGCAGCATCAATAGCAGTATTGGATGCCTATTGCCTGCCCACGCCCACAATGACAGCCGCTCCGCCCGCCCACGATAATGGCGAGCAGAACCACCAACAACAACAGCAGCAGTACGCATTAGTGAAGCGCGCTGAAGACGAACGTGAGGATATATTTAAGCGCTATGAGCTGGGCCTGGATCCCCATAACGTAGTCGACTCCTGGGAGAATCCCACATTTGAAATCTATCACATAACAGACAAGTAAGTAAAGATGGATGTTTTTCTTTGTTTCAAGCGATTAGCGGCTCTGTGTATGGGTGTGAGCTTACTAATGCATAAATAACTGTTAATCGCAACAATACAAACATGTGCCAACAATAGAGGGCGTATTACAGCCAAAAAAAAAAACCTAAATATAAGTATATAGGTACATATATTCCGAATTTATAATAATCTCTTATTGTCCACATTGAATATGAGTTTGGCTAACGCAGTTGCATATCTCTCGAGCATAAGTTAATGGAATGTAGAAGACATTCTATTGCTAGTTCCCTTTTATAAATGCAATTATTCATGATATCTTATCAGGTGCCAATATCAGTTGTTTAATCTAATACATAAAAACCGCTAATCGCAAACAATGTTATCAGTTCTTAGGGAAATGTTTATTAGAGACAACTATTTATCCACTTTGCGTAGCCAGCATATAATCAGCTCTAAACTCGGTTCTTCATTTCTATGTTGTCTCAACATTGTCGTGTCTTAAGTGACTTAAAAAATATAGTTCAGATAGGAATTTTTGCACCTGATGAAATCGTTTGTCTATTTTTATCTTATCAGCGTTAAGTGTGTTTAATGTATCTTGTTTTTAGATACGGCTTCATGCACGATTCCCGCCTGCCATCGTCTCGCGACTCTCAGGAGGTGCAGCGCACGAAGATTGAACTGGAACGTGATAAAAAATGGGTGAAAATGCTGAATCACTGGCCTCCGCCACAGGATAAGCTACACAAGCGGGTCTACAAGGGAATACCGGATCGAATGCGTTGGCCGGCTTGGAAGCAATTGCTGAATGTGCAGCAGTCTATGGACAACAATGTGGGCGTGTACGCTCGCATGTTGCAGATGGCAAAAGAGAATGCAACTGAGACGCGACAAATCGACGCGGATGTCAATCGTCAATTTCGTGACAATCTGGCCTACCGGGAGAGATATAGCGTGAAACAATGCTCACTGTTTAACGTGCTGAACGCCTACAGCATTTACAACTCCGAGCTGGGCTATTGCCAGGGCATGGCGTGTGTGGCGGGCGTATTGCTGCTGTACATGCAGGAGGAGGAGGCATTCTGGGCACTCAACACGCTGATCACAGATCGCAAATACGGCATGCACGGCCTGTTCATTGAGGGATTTCCAAAGCTGACGCGCTTTATCGAGCATCATGATCGCATTCTGTCGAAGATAATGCGCAAGCTGCATAAACATTTTATGAAACACAATGTGGACGCCTTGCTTTATGCCATCAAGTGGTTCTTTGTGGTCTTTGTGGAGCGCGTAAGTAAAACGAAGATAAATGTGCAAAATTATACTCCGTCTAACTTATAAATATTTGTGTATTTTCAGGTACCTTTTAGCTTAAGTTTACGTGTTTGGGATATTTTTCTACTGGATGGCGATCGTGTTATATTAGCCATGGCCGTTACGATACTTTATTTGCACAAGGACGAACTGTTACGTCTAAAAGATATGGATGGCATTATTGAATATCTGCAAGTGAAGCTGCATAAGAATTTCGGATACAGTGACGACGATGCCATTCAGGCGCTCGAGCGTGTCATGAAGAAGTTGAAAGATCTAAAACTCGATGTACCCCCACCAGCGAAAGCCAATGAGTTTCCCACACGGCCGCTCGGCGTGTTTGTGGCGGCGGATCTCGAGAAGAAAACTGGACGCAGACGTGACTACACCGATACGGAAAAGCAAGTCTTAACAGATGTGATAACAAGGTACGAGCATTTGCATATTAAATTTCAATTCAATTGTTAATGTATTCACTTCACTGCAAAATTGATAGGCAAGAACAAAACGCAATTGAAGTACAATCTACGGTGTCCTATGAGACATCCGAGTGCGCAACTGGTGAGTTTCTGTATATATATATTGATACTTATTCAATGGCACACTACTTAACTGAACTATTCTTATATACACTATATCTAACGCTTGCTTCTCTACTAATTAAAAAAAAACACACACACATTTCTTTAAAGCTTTATATAGACAACACATAATTGTAATTTGTAGTGTGCGTGGTGCAAGCGTTGAAATTAGTTTCATTTTATATATATTTATCTAAAATCGAATCCAAAGTGAATTATAATATTTTACAAGTACAATTTAGTCTTATGGTCGTCTTTTTTACCAAGCGTTTATCGTACGTATTTAGTCATGTATTTAGTATTGTACAATGAAGTTTGCCCACTTGTATATTATTTGATGTTTCTATAAATATTTTGTTGTTGTTTCTTATGTTTTAAATGTGCTGGTTAATTTGTATATAATTCCAAAAAGTTTCAACTCTTGATGAAGAGATAACGTCTACATAACGACAGATCTTAAAGAATTTCCTATTAATTTCCAAGGCTTTTTATTAACATAATGAACTTCAACCCTAAAATGAATACCAAAAAAAGAAAATGTTGCATTGAGTACGCATCGTAAAGTTCGCTGACCCAATTAAATGGATGTAATTAAATTTAAAGACTGGACTTAGTGATACCCTGTTGTTTTCTTTTTGCGGTTCTGGGCGGTGGGTGCGAGTTGTGGTTGTTGTGTTCACTATAACTAAAAAGAATGTATATGTGATGATGCGAGATCAACTGCCTATGTATATATATATCAAATTAATTAAACTGAAGCATAAACCGTCGCTTATTAAATATGCGTCACTGCTCACACGTCATTCGAGATTTATATATATATGTATATATATATATATATATATATGTATGTATGTATGATTTTCGATTTGAATTACATTTGTCTAACAATGTCCGCTCCATATGTACATCACACGCATTTATTCAAACGCTTCAATTGCAATGTCTACGCGGGATTTTGTCTTGTGGAAACATGTTAAAACCTCTATGTGTGGCGTCTATCGAATATTTAACTAAACCATATACATTCGAAAGCAAAAAAAAAAAAAACACTGCATAATCTCTATTGTTCGTAGGTGATGCGTATTCAATGAAAACCTATCAGAGTATGACTAGTTTAGCCACCTCGCCGGCAATTAGTAGCTATTCGCTATATAGCAACGGCAATGGCTTTGTGATCACCGGGCCCGAAGACAGCCGCAGCCAGAGCGTTAACAATCTCAACCACCACTGGCAGCAGTCGCAGCAACAGTCCTATACCTATATGCAGCACATCTCAGCCGATCGTTTATCAAACCAACGGCATAGTTATAGCAGCGATAGCGACTGCCGCAATCGACTCGATCTGGATAAGGCGCTGGAGGCGCTGCAAAGCCAGCAAGTGCAACTGCAGCACGAGAATCATCATCAGCAGCCGCAGCACAGCAAACGAATCCTGGTCGAGAATGGAGCTAATAAGCTGACGCAGGAGAACTTAGCCAAATCAGTCAAGCATCTTAATGCGAAATGCTATGATGTCGTTATTGTTAATGATGTTAATGTTGATGTTGATGATGATGATGATGCGCTGAGCGTGGAGAATACGCGACTGTAGTCTTTTCATTTCATCAATCTATAATCGTTTATGTGTCGTAGCTTTTAAGTTGAATTTTGTACTTGAATTTATTAACCTTATTCGATTGATTTGCCGTTGCTCAAATTGAATGCCAATTAGTTACAAATTTACATTAATTAGCAATTAGATTTAATTTCTTTGGCTATCGAAAATTGTTGCCTAGCAAACAAATTTGTTAAACGTAAATATTTGTTGTTGTCTAATGTCAACGTTTTATATTTAGCGTATATTTCTCAAACACACACGCAACTGATATTATCCTTACATATATATATTGAAATCAGTCATATATATATTTATTCCAAAAACAAAAAGAAACAATAACTGATAATTCCTAAGATACCAACGATTCCAGCAATACGTACAACGGTTTCAATGCACAACCTAACTAAAAACACTTAACCTAAACTATTAACTACTCTATACACGTATTTATTAATGCCAACAATTCTGATATATACCCTATATACATAAATGAAGTCTATCTACATACATAAATTAAAATGTAACTGCATTTTTAAATAATGTTTTTGCTTAAATTAAGTTTGCATTTATATATCGTTTCATTTGCTACTTAAAACACACAGAACGCCAAATTCAGATTGTAGCTCTAGCTAAAAATATTAGCTATATATATTTAACTAAAATAAATATATATGACTTTTGTACTGAAGATTTGATTTCTTATTGCCACTTTATGTTTCTATTGCACTTTGCATGTCCTTTGAATCTAGACAAACTCTATTGCAGCTTATAATTGATAATAAATTAAAATATGAATCATTTTTATTTTGCACATATACATACACTAACACATTATTCAACAACCAATTCGTATTCAAAACTAAATGTTAAATTGTTTTTTTTTTTTAACCAAAAAAAAAAACCTGAAAATAAAATACAAAAATCTTCAATCTACATTGGAAACCCAACAATTGGAAAACAACGAACTACTGCTAATCATATTGAAAAACGTTAACTATATCACATACCCTATAAAAACAAAATCAATACCAAACCGAATACATAAACTATTAGTTACGCTTACTGTACCCGAGGATTCGCACTCAATTCGAAGTTCGCTTGCAGGTACTTCAGTTGCCTCTCACGGCTCATCGGAAACCATGTCGCTGGAGGACAATAAGTAAAGTCTTTGCATTTCCTCAATTTCTGATTTTCAATCAATTTGTTAATGATTGAAACATTTGTTTATTGCAGCATTCACTTGAAAACCGCCAATATGCTGCAAAATGCACCGCAACGTGAAATGCTGTTGGGCACCTGACGTCAGCTGCCGCCGGCATCTCAAGCGATGTCCGCCGCGGCAGCAGCAACGATTACTAAAACAGCAGCAGCAACATCAACAACAACCATTACAGCAAATACTGCTGAAACTGCAACTGCAACAAGCAATGCAACCACTAGAACAAACACTGCAACACCGCCACCCGTGCCGCCGCGTTCACCGCTGGCGCTGGGCTGATTAGCAGCCAGGACGACGACGACGACGACGACAAAATTGACACCCGTAAGAGTGCCATACTTAACTGTTAAGACATTCTAATTGTGTTCCGCGTCCAGTCATCGTCGTTCTTGCCTAGTTTTTAAGCTTTGTCGCCTTGCCACAGAAAACTGATATTTAAATGTAGTGTAAAACGCAAGCCAAAAAAAAGTTTCTCAAATTTCTAGTTCGGTTTATTAACAAAATAATTCGCAAAAAATCAATCAATTATTCGGCAAATTTATTTGAATGTATATAAACATATATGCATACCTATAGATTTTGTATATAGATACTTAACAGAGTGTGCTTGTAAAGAAACTTTGCACAGAGCCAAAAAACAACTGACAAGGGCCAAGCTCCCAAACAATAAGAAATATGAAATAATAAACCGCAAAAAAAGCAATCGAGAAATAAATGCAGATATTTGTTGTAGCAAGAGCAACATGTATTTAATACAAAATAAACTAAAAGGGAATATGAAATTAGAGAGCTATTATATTGTAAATTGTATATATAAACCCCAAGAAAATACAAAGCAACTTTAAACAATATATAAACATAATTAAAAATTTACGTCCATGCTACCAAAAATTAGCAAATGAGCAAGTTGATAATGTATATACAAGAGCAAACGAATGATTATGATTATGATTACAATTATCTACATAACGTATGCATTGTTTTGCATGCCCAACTATGCAAGTTTATATATATATATATATATATATATATATAAACAATGCATACATTATATATTAAATTTAAGTAATTTATATATTTAAAAAAGGGAAACAGCTAAGTATATGCGTAAGTTTAGTGCGCACTAAACTTTCTGTTCGTCTAATTTTCAGTTTGCTTTTTTTCTTAAAATAAGCTAATTTAACTTGATTTAAGTTACAAGTTCATTGTAAATTAAATTTTTGAAGTGCGTTTCAAACATAACTTTTATTTATTTAGCAACTTTTGGCAAATATTCATAGGCTTAAGACTCGGCATCTACTTTAATTTTTCCGCCCTTTTCGAAAATATTTCCCAGATCCTTAAGGGATACGTCAGCTGTGCCTCGGGGCAGCGGCTGTGGCTGATTGGGCCCCGGCTTCCAGCCCACCAGGTAGATGATTTGAAATGTCGCTGGGACGCCTTCCTCGTTCGGTTTTCCGTAGAGCTCCTTGTAGATGGCACTCGCTGCTATTAACGTTTCGCGACTTAGATGGGCGGGTCTATTGAAGGCGGCATTGTTCTCGGCCATACCCTTAAGATCCCACATCAGCTCAAACATGCTAGGGTAGCCAATAACTATCTCGTCCGTATCTATGGTTAACATCGTAAAGCCTGCTCGATTGAGCAACGAACCAATATCACGGATTTGAGTAAAGGGTGAAACGTGAGGGGCGATTCCGCCCCTCCTCTCCAGCTCCGCCAACTGCAACGAGGAACGCAGTTCGTACAACGTGTCACCGCCAAATAGCGATGCAATAAACACGCCATCCGGCTTTAGGCTACGTTTAATACGCGTAAAGCAGCCGGGCAAATCGTTGACCCAGTGCAGACTTAAGCTGGATATAATCAAGTCCATGGAGTTTTCTTCAAACTTCACGGATAAAAAATTATTAAAACACTAGAATAATGCATAAATTTCATTTGTTTACCCACATCCAGTTGCTCCTCGTCTTGCACCAATTTGCTCATTTTTAGGCCCGGTGTGCCCTGCGCCTGTTCTAGCATTGAGGCACTTGTGTCAGTTAAAGTCAGGTGCTCCACGCACTCGGCGAGGATGTGCTTCGATATATAACCACGATTGCAGCCAATGTCGGCTGCGGTTTTGAATTCGCGCTTTATGTCAAACACACGATCCGATAAACGGAAGCCCACCTCCTCCTTAAGATAATCATAGAGCGCCACATCTGTGCTGTTGGGAATCAAATTGCTATAAAAGAACTCGATGAAACTTTGTTGAGTAATTTACTTAAGTGCCGCTCTTTCCTTTTGCAGTCGCTTCGCATTTCTATCGAAAATATTCATATGCGATGGTTGCATCGAAAGACAGCGCAATGCGCCATAATTGTTTGTTAAATGTTTCGCGCACGTTTTAAGCATTATTGAATAATAATACTGTGCCGTAATGTGCCGGCAGCAGCTAAGAAAACAATAATATATGGAAACAGCTTTGCTTATATGGGGTCCATGACATAAAGTCGGTATAGAACAATATGTAATATAATTAAACTTTACTTCTTGTTTACTGCGTGCAATTTATGTTTTATTAATTGTTACATATACATATGTAATTATTTATATTTCTTTGTAGTGTCACTAACCACACTGGTTAGTGGTAGTGTTGAATTATTTTATTATATTTTTTATCGACGTTCCAAAAAATCAGCTGATAAATCACACGCCAGGTATGCTGTTCAAATAAGATGTGGTTGACGAGTGAGGTATATACTAATTTATTTATAACCATATATATTTTATCTGATTTAAAGTTTGGTCAATGGTAGTGTAAGTAAATTAATTTTAGAGCAAAAGTAGATTTTCACTTTTCTTTACTAAAATGCCAGTGCTAATACCCGAACTGGCAACTGGCAACTGATCAGCGCTGGTGCTGCTAATGACGTTTGACGTTGTGCAACACTGCTAGTTTTGTTTTGGCGCGAAACGCTAAGGAAACGAAGATTGGGGTTGAACCAAATCTCGGATATAAATAATAATACAAAAATGAGTTTTTCGCGCAGTTCACTGCGTTATGCACACACTAATGGGTACACTGGACTATTGTACACTCCTAAAGGTGATTTTATGATCACGTGCGGCACTGATGGCGATATACGCCACTGGACCT
Source organism: Drosophila navojoa (assembly GCF_001654015.2). The sequence continues at coordinate 70,647 of NW_022045940.1, forward strand.
GCATCAGCGACGATGATCCCCGTTCGACCTGTCTGGGCGAGTTTGTCATGTGCATTGCGCACACGGGAAGCCGACTGCTGGCCTCCACAGATCGCAACACGGTACACGCATACACATTCCCCGACATGGACAGCGATGGCATACTCATGCGCTTCACAGCACCTGTTACGTGTCTGCGAGTCAGTGGAGCATTTACAGCTGCTGGCAGCGAGGATACACATATTAAAGTGCTGAAGGGTGACAATGCGGGAGCCGAAACCATACTGGAGGGGCACAAGGGACCTGTATTAGCTCTCGATCTGTATGCTGAGCGACATCTGTTGGCTTCGGTGGCCGGAGACGGTCTGCTTAAGGTCTGGCAGTTTGAGAAGGGTGAAGAGCTGAAGAGTATATCAGGATTACCGCGCGTAAATAGCTTTGAGAGCGCCAGCCTGTTCGGGACGCCCAGCTTTGAACCACTGCGCGGTGAACAGTTGGCCTATGCGCTAGACAAGGAAATAATTGTTCTTAATACTTCCAACTGGGAGGTGGCCTACAAGCTACAGGATGATCGTGTCTCTGGCAGCTACAGTTGCTGCCAATTCTCGCCGAACGGACAGCGCTTGGCAGCGGGCACCACTAGTGGGGAACTCAGCATATTCGATGTGGTGCAGCGGAAGGCATTGTCGGTGGAGGCACCTCCCAGCGACTGCAAATCCATCACGTGCCTTGCCTGGAACCCAACTACAGCTGATGAGTTGGCCTATTGCGATGCTACTGGACAATTGGGCACCATATTTCTGGGTGAGGAAGAGACACGAAGCGGACTAGACGGTGAGCCAGAGGAGGAGCAGGATGAGTTGCTTACAGGCACAGGATTTGAATTTGAGGGTGGAGACGATGAGGATATGGCGGAGACTGATGACGGCGATGGCATTAGCCTGGAGCAGCTAAAACGTAAAGTGATGAGCAAATCGGGCTATGTGCCAGATGAAATAGACGATGAGCAGTCGAAGCACTCCATAGCCAGCAACTCCAGTGTGCCTCCCGCCCCCCAGTTAAAGCTCTTCAAGCAGCAGGCTCCCTTTCAGCCGGGCGCCACGCCAATTGATTTGGAACATCACTATTTGGCTTGGAACGATGTGGGTATTGTGACAGCGCATACCGAGCCAAGCGGTGATGGAGCTATCGATGTGGAATTCCACGATGCGAGCGTGCATCATGCGCTGCACTTGAGCAACAACTACAATCAACATAATCTGGCGAGTCTCAGTCGTAGCGCCTTGGCTTTGGCTTCCACGGAAAGTAGCAAGCTGGTAGTCATTGCATTGGCTGCAGCTGGAAACAAGGAGTGGTCGCTGAGTCTGCCGGACTGCGAGAGCGTGGAGGCTCTGGTAGCCACCAGTCAGCTGATTGCCGTAGCGACCAGTCATCGCTTTTTGCGCCTGTTTAGCGTAATGGGCACGCAGCGCGAGGTGTTGAGCTTGCCTGGACAGGTGGTCGCATTGGCCGGACATGAGAATAGCGTGCTATGCGTTTATCATGCCGCCGGTTGCAGCCAGAGTCAACAACATTTGGCTGCCATGCTGGTTAATGTGAGTGGCTTGAGCCTCCGCGTGGAGCAGCTTACATTGCCTTTGACACCGGGACGACAACTGAACTGGCTTGGATTTTCGGATGTGGGCTCGCCCTGCTTTGCGGATAACATGGGTCTGGTACAGCTATATCGTCGGGCCAGCAATGCCTGGTTCCCCATTTGCGACACCCTAAAACAGAGCTCCAGTGTATCTAATAACTACTTCATAGTTGCTCTTTCAGAGCGCAGACAGATTATTGAGGCTGTGCTCTGTCGCGGCAGCTCCTATCCCATGACTAATCCACGTCCTATGCTGCAGGAGCTGCGCATGCAGCTGCCGCTCTGTGACATTGAGCTGGAGAAATCGGAGCTGGAGGACACGCTATTGAGAGCCAGCTTGATGCAGTGGGAAGGCGCTGAGAAGATACAAAAGGAGACGGCCATAAAGCTGTTTGCTTTGGCCTGCAGTAGCGAGTGTGAGACGCGAGCTCGTGAGCTTATCGAGTCTATCGCCTGCACTGAGCTGCTCCAGCTAGCTGTTAAATATGCTTCGAAACGGGGACGCATTCACCTCTCAGATAGGCTATGCGAGCTGCTGCCACAACTGGAGGCAGTTCAAGAAGCGCGTAAGCAGCAGCAGCTACTTGGAGCCAACGGTATTGCCGCCACCATTGTTCTGCCCATGGCTCCAGTGCAGACGACAACTCCGAAATTAGCACCTAAAGCGATGGAACTGAGTGCCTCGAAGCGGGGCGCCTTAAAGCGCTTCACTAATTCTCCAAATTTATTTAGGGCTGCTGCCGCAGGAGCATCTCGTCCGGCAACGCCAGATGTAACCACAGCCCTGGATACTCAGGAGAATCTATTTGGCGAATCAGAGTCGCAGGCCAGCGACTCCAAGGATGGAGAGCAACGTTCACCCCTAAATTCCGTTAATCCATTTGCTATGAAACGCAAGCTTGTTGATACGGGCGTCATTTTTGGTTCCGAGAAGCTGAAGCTGGCCAAAAAATAAATTATTTTATTCATAAACTCTTTTACTAGTGATGTAAGATTAACTATACAAATAAATATAAACCGTTTTCCTCTTAAGATTTTACATCGATTTGTGCAGTTGAACCTGGTTCGCTCGAGAAAATACTGCACATCGATTTGTAAGCAATTCACAAGTTGGTCACACTAGAGCGGTTGTTTAGCCTGTTGCTTAACAAAGATCGATTCAGTTTGAAGTCGGTTCTTTCCCGTTACAGCTGTGTGAGCTATTCACGCAGCTCTTATCCACAGATAAGTGGCTTTACCCTCAAGTTGTATACGTGTCTACCAAGTTATTTCACAACCTGAACGCATTTTAGATCACACTCACATGTTGAATTGAGTTATATTTTAAATCGTGTTACACGCAACATTTTAATACCTACAAAAAACAAAAAAAAAAAAACCACAAAAATACATACATACATATATACAATACATTTTAAGAAGGCGTGGCATGTTTTTATCGCAATCAAAAATTCGCAGTGGTAAGTGTATGCATATATATGTATATGTATATATGCATAAGTATATATATACATACGTACATAAGCATGTCAATTGTTTCTGGCGATGTATGGCAACAAGAGCATATTGCCTTTATTAACCGTTACATGAGCGCGCGGGCACATATCCCAGAATCCATCTCTCATATACACACATATACACACAGACGCACACTTAATCAGCCGAGCACAACACTCGCTTGCAAGAGCGTGAGTGAATCAGCATCAGCATCTTCGATTTCTGCTAATAGCTACCAGATCACTATCGAAAGGTACAAATTTCTAAACTCATGCGCGTACACATATGTACATATGTACATACATATAAATTCTGTGATAGCTGCATTTTTGTCATTTACCGTTGAACCATTGTGTTGCGCAGGTTGTTCTTTGTTCAGTGCCAATAGAAATTTTCGCGAAACATTGCAATTTCGTTAGTGTGTGTTTGTGTGTGTATGGATCGTTGAACGGTGTACTCAGACAAAATTCGTATTTAATTACAGTTTAGAAACCAGAATCCAGAGTGCTATCAATTCATTTTGTTTTTTGCTACTCCTACTTTGAGTTAGTGTGCTCAAGTGTGGGTGTGCGTGTGCAGTGTGTGTGTGTGTGTGTGTGTGTGTATGTGTAAGAGATCGTGCGCGTGTGTGCGTGCTTGTAAGTACTGTGCAAAGCATTTTCGTCCGTTTGTGCGTATTTACCATGACAAAAAATAAAATTCAAAAAAAGGCCAGTGGCCCAAAGAAGGCGATCCCTGTCAATAGATTAAAGAAAGTAACAAATACAGCAACAATGCCACCTTCCATTTTGACGCCGCCAGCGACGCCGCCGTCAACATCATTTGTAAGCTTAAACAATAAAACCATAACAGCCAACAACAACAACCGCAATAGTAACAATGCTGATTTCCAAGCCACGCCGCAACGCAAGCCATGGGGTAAGTGCATTAACAACTACGCTTTACTGTATTATTTATTAATTCTGCAGACAATTAATTTCTAAAAAATAATTTTAAAAATCCTTAGAGCGCGAGTTAATTGGCTCCTTTCTGCTAAAAATGGCTGAGATCCAGGTGGTGAGCGCGCGCAACAGCTGGTACGTGGATAAACGAACGCTGCGAAGGGAATTCGAAAAGCATCTACTACGGGAACCCAATAGCACAGAACTACGCGCTCAACTCTCCGTAAATGGGGCTTATAATGTAAGTAGACTATTGCATAATTATAATCGTAAGTGGTCCAAAAAATTACGAATCCTGCGAATATTTTGATGGAAATTAAATATATATTCTCATGTTTCCAAAATTTGCAGACTACATAAAAAAGATACAGTCAACAGTTAGTATAATGAACTAAGTTATTGATATAGAATATTAATCGTTCATTTTCTATTTAGAATATTTACAGACCACCGTTGTAAATATACATATAACAAAGAATGTTGTTAGTTTGATATGGCTGATTATACTGTATACGTGCTGTACTAAGACCCATACTTGAACGTAGAAGATTGATATATATTTGTGCTTTCCTCGTTATTTAAACACTCTCAATTGTGTTTCGCTCTTTTTGCCAATCTATCAATTCTCTATAGCTAACTTACTTTATCAACTCAACCCAGCTCTCTGTCTCTCTCCGTCTCTCGCGCTTTACCTCTCTCTTAATCTCTCTACCTACTCTCTACTCAACCTACCGCAGATATCAAAATCTGTTAGTCATATGTTTGCAGGCAGCTCTCTGGGTTTTACCGGACTAAACTGTAATCTATAGTCGCCTCTCATTGTTGTTGTATTTTTATACCCTGAACCCATTGAAAATGGGAAATCAGGGTATAATGGTTT
>NW_022045940.1:75589-97835 GCF_001654015.2 Drosophila navojoa
TTATATATATATATATATATATATATATATATATATATATATATATATATATATATGCATATTAATTGTAAATGTATATGCAGACAAGTATAACTGCACATGCATATACATATGTACATATATGCACGTCTCATAGATGCATATAAAATTGTGTTAACGAGGCAAATGCAAATTAGTTCTGCCACTATGAAAAGTGATAAGCGAATATATATGTATGTACATATTTTCACCATTAACATTGGAGTTCATCTGATCATACATCAATATATGGTTGCCAAATATGTATGTATGTATACATAAGTATCTGTCACCGACGAGCTGACTTGACTCATAATTATATCTCTTGGGTACTTTAAAAGTCCCAAACAAAATTCTGGGCGAAACCCTCAAAAATTTTCTTTTGTATATCAAATGCATCTACTCTATTCGTGGGACCCCTCTTATTATCTATCTGTTTCACGTATATGTATATGTTAACATTCACATAAAACTCTAACTGTACATCCCATTAAAGTTTGGAACAGTCATCAATAATTGTGTGTATTATTTATTTATTTATAGATCGGTTCACTGCTGCAGCGTACAAACTTCTTGATGAATACTCCGCGCGGTGATTCCAACTACCGCATCAAGAGCGTAGCTCTAATGGAGTTTCGAAGGGAGAAGTATAATGCCATCGACGAGAAGCAGCGACAAACTGATTATGCTGCTGTCAGCAATGTGACGGATGCTACGCAAGATGGTCCGATTGCCCAAAGTAAGCTATACCCATGCACTTCGATCCTTGTGCTTGGTTATTGATTTTTTTCATGGAATCATCCGTTTGGTGTCTTGTTTTTGTTGACCAGAATACGTGCTGGATGAGGAGGCCGAGTCAATTCCATTGAAATATCAAAAAACGCAAAGGCAACATCGCGATTTGGACTTTGAGTTAAGTTCGATGGGTTGCTACATTTGTCAATGCAACTTTGATAGCATTGAGAAGTATGAGGAACACATCGAATACCATGGTGATGAGTCGGACTTTGAGTCGTTGCAGAAAATGACAAAGTAGTAAGTGTTATTCAGATAATCTAAGTAGAATGTATATAAGAAAACAATCGAATCTTTGAATATATTTTTTACAAATTGTAAACTATTTATAAAACAATAGTATTACATATAAATGATGTATGTAGAATGTTATCTGATAGCAAACTGTTGTTATTAGGTTATATGTATTTTATAGAGTGTGTTTGTCTAAAGCTCATGTATATTATTCATTTTTCATTTGCTAGTCTCAATTGCGTTGAATGTTTGTGAACTTGCAATTTGTTACTATTTTAGAATACTTTACTATTTATTCCCTGAACCCCACAGCCCCATTGTTTTTGTTGAAATGTATGTAACAGGCAGAAGTACGCCTGGCAGACCGCACAAAGAATATATATTCTTGATCAGGGCGACAAGCTGAGACGATTTGGCCTTGTCTGTCTGTCTGTCCGTATGTATGAACGCGTCGGTCTCAAAAGATATAAGAGATAGAGACTTCAATTGTTTTTAATGTTCGTATATATAGCGTGCATATCGAGCTTCTCTCCAAAAATCGATAACTCATCCCGTTATTTTGTTATCGATTAAAAACCTTATCGAAAATCAGTTATACAAATCTATTTCTATACATTATCTATATTTGGATACATTTTATACAATTTAAATTTTTGTTAAATTTACCCCCAACCCCTATATCCACCCCCTCACCACACATTAAATTAAGCCGCCAACGCGTGTTTATGCGTGCGTACGCGGGCCTGTATATGTACATATGTGCGTGTGTGTGTGATTGTGCGCATAATTATTGAAATATCAGTTGCTCGAAGGGTTCAGGGGATCTCGTAGTCGAGCAGTCTCGACTAGAGCTTTTTTACTTGTTATGCTATGTAGTTATTAGCGTGTAGTTTGGTTTACTTATAAAGAGATCTCTCACTCTCTCTACTTTCAGTAGCCAGCCAATGTTGAAACTTTCGTATAGGACCTGCGTTGATAGTCATTATTTTGGTTTTACGCTGGAGACGCAGCTAAAGGATATTGTGATTGAGAAATTTACCATTGTGCAGTCGCGTCAGTTTTATTACGTCTACAACAATCGATTGCCATTGGAGGTGACCGAAAGTGGGCAACTGATCTTCTTTGTCGACTCGCACGTCTTCACGATACTGCGTGAACAGCCGATTGTAATTGGGTACAGTCAGCTGGTGAATGGCCAGCGCCATTATTATGTGGAACAGCATCATTTTATGCGTACCGATGCGTTGCCGAAGGCCAGCTTTGATGTAAATCCCTATCGGCTGTCCAGCAAGAAGTTGTTTCGTGGCGGTCGGCTAGAACCGGCTATACCACCAAAGCCGGTGGTTACCGCACTGAAACATGATGCGGAAGACGCCCAAGTTCGATTATCTGAATACAATAAGGATTATCGCAACTATTGTGAGTTGGGAGAGTTCACGCAAAGCAATATTTATGGGACACTACGCACCCTGCTCCAAGTTGAGGATATTGAGCGGCTGCAATGCTATGTTGCCCTTAAGCAATCCAAAATGGAGCTGCATCAGTTCGGCAAAGAGTTGTCCGTTAAATTGCAGCCAAATTCCAGGAATTTAAGTGCCGAGGATATCCTCTCGCCTGGCGATGATGTCCTTATCATCAACGAGCGTTGCACGATTACTCAGTCAGAGACGACGGGCAAAGCGAACAGCATCAGACAGCTGTTGGATAATAATGGTCTGATATTGGAATTAGCACTCAAAGATTTCGATGCGCTCATTCAATGGGGCCAGAAGGTCAACGAACAGTTTGGCGTACCCGAAAAGGATCGTCGTGAGCCCCGCGTCTATTTTGCACGCATCCTGGGCGTGTCGACGCAACGCGTCAATATCACCTGCGATCGTCATTTGCTAGACAACACCACGTATACGCTGCTCTTTCGACCCGTGCGAGCTGTTCTCCGATATCAATATCGGGCTCTACGTCAATTAAAGCTCAGCAATCCAGAGCACGTGGACCGTTTGCTGTTCCCACCTTCGATTATGCGACAGCCGGTAGCCAGAGGTGCTTTGTGCTTGTATAATGAGAATATTGGACATAATCCGGAGCAACAGCAGGCGGTGCAGCAAATTACATTTTGTGACAAGCTACCGGCTCCTTACATTGTCGTTGGGCCGCCCGGTACTGGAAAAACGGCGACAATTTGTGAGGCCATCTACCAGCTTTATGTGCGCCGACCAGACACCCATATCCTGGTCCTGGCCGGCTCCAATACGGCCTGCGATGAGATCGCATTGCGTCTACTGCGCGCTATATCTAAAGTACCAAGTCAAGCGCGTCCTCTGACGCGTATTTTTGCTGCCAGCTGCGATAGACGCATAGATAATATTGATGACTTGCTCTTGGAATATTCGAATATGTACGCGCTACACTTTTACCCGGACGTGCAGGCGGTGCACGAGTATCGTATTGTGGTGTGCACTCTTAGTCTGGCGGGCAAGCTTTCGACGGGCGGCTTCGGTCGTGACGAAGACAAACGCAGCGTATTCACACATGTTTTTGTCGATGAAGCTGCGGCCTCTACCGAAGCGGAGGTGCTAATGGGCATTACCTGTACCGTTGCCCCAACAACCAATCTTATTTTATCTGGCGATCATAAGCAGCTGGGCCCGGTACTGCAATCGCAGCGTGCCAGCGATTGGGGTCTGGGCGTATCGCTTTTCGAGCGTCTACTCCAGCGCGAATGCTACCGTTTGGGCGAGAATGGTGATTACAACACCGCCGTACAGACACGTCTGCGGCGTAACTATCGTTCCCATCCCGAAATTGTTAAGCTCTACAGTGATCTCTACTACAACAGCGAACTGACATCGGAGGCGGAAATTGGTAAGTCTGCTTCACATGGACTAACTATTTGTTTAGTGACTGTAATAGTTTTGATTGTTTATAAAATCTTTGTTACAGGGTATTAAAGCTGATAGCAAACAATTCTTAGAGATTTGTATAACACATAATATATATAATATATATAATTTGGTTATAGACTTAAAAAATAATTCACATTTAATATGATAACAAAATATTATTTTCTTTGGACATTTTTTTTAGAAAAAGTTTGCATGGCTAGAAATTGGTTTCACACGCCCAATGATCATTTCCCTATAATGTTTCACTCGGTTTTTGGAACGACGATGAATTCGCAAAGCTCGCTGAGGTATGCTTCTCTCGATTTCAACTAATTCCCATATAAATAATCGTATTCTTCTGCTTGGCAGCCTGTGCAACAATAAGGAAATCGATGCAGTTATGGACTATGTGAAAGATCTAATGTACTTTGGTATCAATGGCGATAAATTGGCCCAAACGGATATTGGCATTATATCGCCATATAAGAATCAGTACCAGCGCATCCAGGAGCAGCTCAACATGCGCAACTGGCATCAAATTGATTGTGGCTCGGTTGAACTGTTTCAGGGCAAGGAGAAGCAAATAATAATTGTTTCCTTTGTGCGCTCATTCACCGAAAAATTAGGATTTCTTAATAATAGTCGAGTGAGTTTGAAAATTTTTATGATTGCTGTATGAACAATATTTTTTATGTAAATCAGTTTTTGATTAATTTCAGCGTTTGAACGTTTTACTATCACGTCCCATGTCTTTGCTTATCCTAATTGGTAATCCGCGCACGCTAAGCAAAAATCAGGAATTTCGTCATATTATCGACATGTGCAGGGATCGAAAAACGCTCGTCGGTTCACCCTATTATCCGGATGATAAGATTAACGAGGCGAACGGCGGTGCGGCTCAAGCAGTTAATCCGACGCGTTCTGGCTGCCATCAGATTAACAATCATAACAAAAAAAATAATAATCATAATTATCAGCAGCAGCAACAAACGGACGGAAAAACTGAGGACACTTTGGCACATTCATTGAAGCGAAGTAATAACAATCGTTGTCATAATTATCAATATCACCAAAGAAACCAAAGAAATCGTGATAGTGATCATAAATGCCTATATACAAATGCATATGCAGGATCTTTAGCATTTCGAATGATCCCATAATAGTACATATCTATATACATATATATATATATATGTATATATATATATATACATGTGTGTATACATAAGTATAGTATATATTTATATATAGATATGCATTTATGGATTGAAAACGAGTTGAATCGACCCAAAAATTAACAGATCTAAATTGTGTCAATAGCATGCGTTTTAGAAGTTTTCAAGATCGGCGTAAACAATCCCATTTCACATTTAACATCACATTCCACAAATCCTTTATAATATAATATATATGTACATGTATATATGTATAAATATATATATATAATTTTTTTGATATATATGTATATACGCACATAGATAGAGATATATGCATTCGCAACATATTGCACCTGGTTTCTGAAGCTGGGGAGCTATTGCAGTTACTGTCTATTTAAATAATAAATTGGCATACGCATCTTTTGATCATGTACGTGATATATGCATCTTTGGCTAATTCATTTTCGCACATATGCTGCTTATAGCGTTCACGTATCTCTTGTTTCTTTTCTTTCTTTTGGTGTACGACGAAATGTGTGAAACATATCCTTAAATGTATCATTATTTTCTATTTTTTTATTCAGCTAACGTACGCAGTACGCCTTTGTCGGCGGCTACAAAGATTGGCTACAATAAAGCTGAGCTGCTGTCAATGGGCGCCCAGGCGACTCAGCAGCACAAAAAATCTGATCTGGACCAGCTATTCGATGAGCTACCCAACGTACCGCGTTATGTGGACAATGACTCCGAAACCGTGCGCTCCATTCGAGCAGACATGCAGCGTATGTCTCTTAGTCGTCCGTCCACTGCGACTGCAACCAGCGAACCAGCGACAAAGGCTGCCCAACCGATTCAGCTAACCAAAACCCCAACACGTACCGAAACGGCACGGCCATCTGCTGAAGCTAAATATGTGGTCGGCGTTGAGGCGATCGATGTGGCATTCGCCCCTAGTGCACCGCCGGGTAGTCCAAGTCTGTCGCGTTGCACTCAGTATAACTACATACCCTCGGGTAATTTGCGCTTGGAGTCTGTCCGACCACCACTGGAGTACATATCTCCGCCGCCATTCTTCGATCAGGGGCGCTCTCCACCTTATTATGATTGGGCTATTGGAGCTCCAAGATCGCAGCCGCAGCCCAAGGAGAAGAAGAAAAGCACTTGTGCTATATCATAATTGCACATATATATTAAGATTATGTTGTTTTTTTTTTTTCATGAAGCAACATAACTACGAGGACTACACAGGACAATTGAGTACTTGTGTTAACCTCTTTGGACTTTTGCTGTATGTCGCATGCTGCAATCGATTGCATTCTGTCGGTCAGTCTGCATCAGTTGCAATATATTTCATGCAGCAAAAATTTTAAACGAATTTTCAGTATATAAACGGCAAATTCGCATTTGCTGAATAAACAGTATTAATGGCGTTTTGAATGCCAATTGTTAATTCGTCAGATGCGATTTTGTGTGAGTATATATATATATATATATATATACATGTACATGTCGATGAATCCCAATGAATTTCATCCATGTGCATGTTCACTAAAAGACAAAGCTAATTTGCTTAACAAATTGATTCTTTTTCGATATTTATAATTTGAAATTTCCAAATAAAGATAAGGGTTGGGGCTTTGAATTGTATGTGGCTCATTTTATGCTCCATTGTCAAACTAATTCATCCCTTTGAAATGATGAGAAAAAAGAATTGCAACATTAAAGTATATCTGAACTATCCATTTAATAACCGATAATTAACCAGTTTGTATTTTTTTAATATAAGAAAGATGGAAGGAAATCTGATCTATGTTACCCGAAATCTGCAATAAACTATATTTTTTGAGTAAAAATCGATTTTTATGGGCATGTAATTGGAATGTATGTAAGAGATAAAAATGATACATTTTTTTTTATGTAATTGAAGCTAATACTGCGATGTACATGTACAAAGGTACAGGGTCTTATTACCTGAATCCATCCCTGATCAAGAATATATGTGTATATTTTGTGGGGTCTGCCATGTGTCCTTCTGCCTGTTACATACTTTTCACAAAACCATTATACCCTGATTTTCCATTTTCCATGGGTTCAGGGTATGAAGAGACTTAGGATCAGAAAAGTGTAAAATGCTGATGCACAAGAGCATACGATAGGTTCGTAACTATAATACATTATTTAGTTTTGTCAAATACATCACATATAATGTAAAAACGTGTAAGCAACTAAGCTGGCTTTACGAAAGTAAAAGCTTCAAAACTCAGATAATTTTATTTCGTTGCAAAGAGGCCACATAACATTTTTTTTTAATACTGTATACATGGTTGAAGGAATTCAAGTAAATTCACGTAGCTCTTAAAATTATAATAAAGTGAAGCAATTGCTAGAATATTTAAGGAATCCGCAAAGATTGTGCGCCTAACGATCGACATTCACATTTGCAATATGACTGCGCGCGGTAAATTGACCACGCCCACTACAATGTCCGCGCCCATGGCTATGGCCCAACCGAGATTGAATTACAATCGGACCACAAATGAGACGTTGCGTGGCAACAGACTGGCGACGCCACTATCACCACACAAGACCGGAAGAGCAGGTCGATGCATCGGCGGTGATGGCGATGGTGGCACCGCTGCCTGGAAGAGAACCAAAACCACAGAGGTGTCAACTATAAGCCGCCTGGAGCTGACGGCACGGCTGGAGAAACCAACGATTGCCTCAACGTTGCGTTCGGCCAGTAATCGTGGCAGAGCTATCGCCCAAAAGGCAGCGGTTCCTCGCAAGCCAGCAACACCGAGAACCGAAACGAAGTGCTTAGATACCACATCAAAGCAAGGTATGCCGCGCAAGGCAGGTGGCATGAAAAAGGAAAGCTTAACGGAGGGACACCACGACTCCGCAAGGGTGGTGAAACACCCAATGTCAGAGACGGGTGTGCAAACGAATGAGGCGGAGATACTGAATCGCGATCTGCTCGTGGGAGATATAAAGCTCCTGTTGCCCTCCCCGGAGCTAACCAAAGAAATCGAACTGGCCCGGGCAGAGCAGAAGAAATCGTATAAATCAATGATACGTACATTTTCACCTCACGAGCAGGATGAGGAGCAGCACTTGGACGAGTTGAAGCAATACATGGAGCGCACTTATGTGACCAGGCGTAAGCCCAAAAAACCACCAATGCCGACGTTGGCCAACTATGAGCCTCATGAATATAGCAGCGTATTCGAGACGATGGATGAGTTCTTTACACGCGACGTACAGAAAGCCGAGTCCCTAACGAACATCAAAGACCGCATTAAGCGCAAGGAATTGGAATTAATGAGCATGTTCAACGAGGTGGAAGTTAGTGAAAAGATCGAATCTGATTCCGAAGCGGATTAGAATCAAATTTCTATAATTATGTAACTCTCAGATATATATTGCGAAAAAATGAAACAAATTAAGTGAATACAAAATAAATTCAAGTAAAATATTTGTCTTCATATTTTTTCAAATATGTAATCTTAAATTGATTCATTTTGATATCATTTTCTATATTTTCGTATACCTATTGGAAGAAAATATACGAATATATTTAACGAATTTTTTGCTTATCATAACAAGTAAGAAGGCTCTAGTTGACACTGCTCGACTAGGAGATACCCTAAGCCCTCTAAGCTGATATTTTTATCATTCTGTGTGCTTCTTTTATGCATCCACACATACATATGCAGTACTAGTACTTGAAATAATTTTTTACAAATTTTAGACGAAGGGGGCGTGGTACCCAAAATCTGTTGATTACAAAATGTTTGTATTCATCATATGTATATACACACCAAATGAAGTCTCCAGGTCTAATAGTATTCCAATGAGGCTCAAAAAAACAAAACCAATTTTTCGATTATTCCCGATAAAAAGCTATTGGATGAGTTATCGAAAAAATATGATAAGCTCGTACTGCGTATGGTATACAGTGAAGAACTAAATTATTGGCACAGCAAAATTTTTAAATCTTATAGCAATTTTTTAAGTATTTTGAAACGTTTTTTTAATGAAACAAAAAATTAACTAAGTAGAATAAAGTATTTATTAAGTTATACAAAAAAAATATTGCAAAAAACTTCATCGTACATTTTTTTAAAATTAAATAACCAAAAAAACCTAAATTTTGCTGAACAAAATTATGAACTATGTATGAACATACATCCAATACCAAGCAGCGCGAATACGAAGTTGGCCGGGACTTGCTAGACAGATGTTACGGCGTGGAAAACGTTGCTTCACATGTCTAGTCTATGTGTTGTTTGGTCAGTGGTATGGTATACATCAGCATTCACACAAAATTTCATTTCTCTAGCTCTTATATCTTTTAAGATCTCGGCGTTCATACGGACTCAACTCGTCGATCTGATCAAGAATATATATACTTTGTGGGGTCTGCCGCGCCTCCTTCTGTTAACCCTGAACCTCTGACTGACTACTGGTACTGACCAGACACTGGACCAGTGGTCAGTAGTTCAGGGTATAAAAACAAGTATGGTAAAAAAAAATGTCGCAAAAAAAAAATAGATAAATAAACTACTCAATATTTTTGAATCAAAAAAACATCATTAAAGATATGCCAATTACTAATAATTTGAAATTAATTGTACTAAATTGTAACCTAAGGTTTCACTAAAATCTGAGGTTTAACTCTTCATTTCAAAATCGACTTATTTTTTTGTACCGTGCGAACCTCTCGGTTTTTTTTTTATAATTATCTTGAAAAAGAACAAATGTCTAAAATCATATTTAGCACCAATAATTTATAATAAGCTCATCAAGAGCTAGAAGATGCCATTAAACCTATTTTACATGCAAAAAATACTTTACCTGCCATAGACCATTTAAAATACGCGCCGGAAATCGAAAAATGCAATGTTCTGTTATCGATAAGCAATGGAATAGAGTGATTCATCGCATTTAGCAGCTGTTCATTTGGTAATGCCGCTAATCATGCAATACCAAATTGGTATTTTCACACTGGGTTTGGTTGAATCGGACGCATTCTGACAATCTTTTCTTTTTTTTTTTTAATTTCTATAACATAAATTAAACTGACTAGTCGGCCAGTTTAATGTCAACCCACATTTAGAGAGTCTCATCAAGACTCTATTTTCACTCCAGAAACAGAACACCTATTGCTGTGCACTACGAATGCTGTAAGCATAGTAAAACATTTATTAAATATTCTTTCCAACTGCAGCGACCACATTTACACTCACAAACATATTCATATATATATATATAATATATATATATATATATGTATGTATTTATATAAATAGGTGAGTAAGTGAAGTGAAAAATTTGGCAAATGTAGCATGTGATTCACAAAAACTTCGTCCACCAACAGACAAAGATGACGCTTAAAGTTACGAAGCTTGCATTAACGAGTCGCCTCATCGTTCTGGCTGTCCAAATGTTGGCCAATTGGGCTGTGCCGGATCATAAGCCAGATGTATTTCGCATGCCAATGCCCATAGTGAATGCCACGGTGCCCGTACATGGTCTGGACACACTTGTGACGACCTGCTTGGGCGGCTTGAGGCACTGGGATGGCGAATACTTTCTGCATATAGCCTACTATTTGTATACTTACGAGAATACGCTGGCCTTCTATCCACTGTATCCAGTGCTCATACGGAATATGGCCATGGTTTGTGAGACCTTCAATGTGCCTATGTCGCGGCACGTTCTCATGCTATTAATCGCTGTCGTTCTTAACTTGTGGCTCTTCTGCAAGGCGGCCAATTACCTATATCAGCTGACGCAGCGTGTCTTTAATGATCTACACAAGAGCTGGAATGCGGCACTAATTTTTTGCTTCAATCCGGCGAGCATTTTCTTCAGTGCTGTCTACTCGGAGTCGCTGTTCGCTTACGCTAGCTTCATTCTGATGCTGGAATGTGTTCGGCCAAAGCAACAGTTTAATTTTGTACGCATTTGCGTCAGTTTGACGGCCTGCATCCTGTGCCGCTCCAATGGATTGATCGCCGTCGGCTTCCCGCTGTATTTCTTTGCGCGCCATATGATACTTACTGCAAACGTGAAACGCTGCAAGCTACTCATCAGTATGTCACTGGCAATAATCATCCCATTAGGCGTCTTACATGCCTACTACTTTTACATATATCGGATGTACTGTATGCCCAGCACTAGAGTGAAGCACCCAGAGCAGGTGGTGCATTACGGAGACGATAGGAACTATCTGCTTGCCGGAAGGGGGCCGGAGGGATCGCCTTGGTGCCAGTATACCTTGCCATTCCCCTACAATTATGTGCAATCTACCTATTGGGATGTCGGCTTCTTGCGCTACTATCAGTGGAAACAGTTGCCCAACTTTTTGCTCGCAATGCCCATGTTAGTCTTTATGCACTGGCACTGCTTCGATTATTTTTGGTTTTGGGCCACAAAACTGACGCCTCAGGCTTCAAGCTGGCGGGAGTTGTTGAAGGCACAAAAACCGCTACCATTTGTTCTGCATGGCGCCTTCTTGACCCTCGTCTGTGCCCTGTTTGTGAACATTCAAGTGTCTACGCGTTTGTTGGCCTCGGCCACGCCTATTTTTTATTGGTTTGCTGCTGATCATATGCCAAAGTCGCTGGCGCAACTCTCGTTCCGCTCAAAGGCTGGAGCTTTATTTATCTGGTGCACCACGTATTGTGCTTGTGGCACGATTCTATTCGCCAACAATTTCCCCTGGACTTGAACACTAGCTATATATTTATATATATGTATTGGTCTGGCATTTATATGTATGTATATGCATATATGCGGATGTATATATGCACGCTATTTTTTATTATTATATGCCAAAGACTGTATTAGCATTGGATTAGTTTGTAGATATTTTTATAGGTGACCACATGTTTATCAGGAAATGACAACCGAAAAGTAATTGCACTTATAGATTAAATTTAATAAATGTTTAAATCCGATTTTTGCGGGCACACACATGCTGATACGTTAATTTTTCGAGAACGGCCCAAATATATCGATTAGCTTTCTTTACGTACCGTATCGAAATAAAGATTATGATCTCCCAACGTATTTTACAAAGACTTAAGTTTGTAGAAAGTAAATATAACTATTGTGGGGTATTTTAATTATTTATGATGTAAACTATTTTTATTAAAGCTCATTCAAATTAAATATTTAATATCCCTAACTATAGTTCTATGGTTAGTGGTATATTATTATAATGTGTTTTTATGCTTAAAATAAATAAATGCGCCATGATATAAAGTAATAGTTTCAATCAGTTCTTGCAGCATATATTCTTTCACTGGTGAGAATTGGTCTGCGAGTTAGTTATCAGGAACTTAGGTTATTTGTTTTTCAAAAATTACAGAATAAAGTACCAAATAGATTGGAAAATATCGCATTTAAAAGGAAAATCTTTGCAGCACAAACATCGATAATTTAATGTAAGGTTGCAAAATATAAATAAATCGATTAGGTTGTGTACAAAATAGACCAAAACTAAACAAGAAGAAGTTCTCTTGTGGAAAATACGAAACGCGCCACAAAAATGGAACAGCTTTCGGGTGTTATGATAATCATTATCATAGGTGGTGGCGTGCTGACTTTTGTGATGCTCTTCATATTCGCAAAGCGCCAGATAATGCGGTTCACGCTTCGTAGTCGTCGCGGTCCCCATGTGCCAGTTGGCAATGATGCCAAGAAGGCGCTGCGCCGTGAAATTGAGCGCAGGTTGGACTGCATACAAAAGATAGCACAGGAGCCAAAATTGCTATGGACAGATACCGACAAGTATATATTGCAGCCAGGTCCGGAGCAGGAACTACCGCCCTATTATTATCGAATGAAGGCCGTGGACGATGTTAAATTGGTAGAGGCGGAGATAGCGCGTGCTGATGGCAGCATGCGGCACGCCCATGAAAGCTTGCGAGCCTTTCTCTTAACAACGCTCTCCGTTACGCTCAATGGTACTGGGCAGCGCATAATACATCAGTTCTGCGACACATACGAGCACGCACGACATGATCCAAACGAATTTGGTAAGGACGAATACGAGGCCTATCATCATATGCTCCTCAAAGTACTGGAAGCGTAAGTGCGCCCTATTCGTTCGTCGATTAAATGAAAACTTAATCTTTTTTCCTTTTTTCATAGTGCGAAGCAGCTTAAAAACTACAATTCTAGAAAGGCTTCACCTGCACGTACACCACGTAAACAGAAAATGCATTCGTTGCTCGATCCAGCTCGACTGCGTCCGCCACCCGTAGTAGAACAACCACAGAACAACGAGCTAGCAGCGGGTCAACATGCCAAAGTGAACATGACGCTGGGACTGCAGGGCGATGAACTGGTGGCTGCTGAGCTGGCCACCAATCCTTTGCACTTGCAAGCACCTGCCGAGCGAGATCTTATAATAAGGAACCGTATAAAGACACCTACACTAGATGATATTGTGGTCGAGACGGTGGTGGAGCAGACTCATGACGATGCGAATATCAGCACTGCGGAGCATGAAATAATGAGCATCTCATCGGTGCAGCTGCAGCGTAACTCGAGCGTTGTTTAAGGTAAATTGCTTCGATCCATTAACCAATATTGATTCTAAATAGTCATACTACTTTAAAAATTATTGCATTTACTTTTATTAGCATTTGTCCATCTTTTGCGAATATAAAACTAAATCGAGTAAACGACACGAGTAGCCTGTCTCATTGTCATACCATGAAATCAGCTTTACAAAATTATCATTCAGTGCAATGCACGCATTGGCATCAAATACTGAGGCATAGCGTGAGCCATTTATGTCTGATGAGACGACAGAGTCTTCTGTGTAGCCCAATATGCCTTTCATTCCACCCTTGGAAGCTTCTTTGATAGCTGCCTTGATCTGCTCCATTTTAGCTGAACATCCCAAACGACAGGTCAAATCGACAACGGAAACATTTGCCGTGGGCACCCGAAAAGCCATACCGGTTAGCTTACCATTCAGGGAAGGTATTACCTTTCCAACAGCCTTGGCAGCTCCTGTGCTGGCGGGGATTATGTTGCACATTCCGCTGCGACCATCACGCCACGCCTTAGCACTGGGTCCATCTAAAATTTTTTGCGTGGCTGTACAGGCATGGACTGTCGTCATCAAGCCTTCCACAATCCCAAAATTATCATGCACCACTTTGGCCACAGGTGCAAGGCAGTTGGTAGTGCATGAGGCATTTGATATGATCTTCATGTCTGGCTTGTACTGGTCTAAATTAACGCCGCACACAAACATTGGCGCATCCGACGACGGTGCAGAGATTACCACTTTCTTTGCACCGCCGTCTAGATGCACTTTGGCAGTTGCCAGTGTGGTAAATCGACCAGTACAATCAACGACCGTATCGACTGAATTTTCTTTCCAGTTTATTTTTTTTGGATCCGCTTCGTTAGTGACGTTTATCTTTAAGCCATTTACCATCAGAGTCTTTCCATCAATGGTAATCTTCTTCTTGAACGGGCCATGCGACGTGTCGAAACGTAGCATGTAGGCCATATATTTGGGTTCCATGGCTGGATCGTTAATTGCCACCACTTGTACATCTTGTCGCCTGATTGCCTCCCGTAGGAACAAGCGCCCGATGCGGCCAAATCCATTGATGCCAATTGACATAACTGCTAATTTTTATAATTAGGTTATACAAAACAACGACTTGGTTTCTGTATGTGCACAATTTTATAAATTGCCTTCTTTTTGCTCAAGTTACACTTCTAAGAATTTGAAAAAATTTGAAAGTTTAAGGTAAAGCAAATCAATAACTAATTTATTTAAATAATTTTTCATATCAACTTGACATACTTTCTAAAGCTTATATGATTTATTTTCGTTTATTTGCAGACATTCCCAGATGCCAGATCGCTTATCTGCATAAATCCTAACCAAAGTTGAGATAAATAAATTGGGCGCAGCGAATGTTATTTATTTCTGATAGGTTTTCGTGTATGTTATATAATTATGTTCATATAATTTTAAGAAAATTACCTATATATAAGCAATCGAATCTAATTGATCGACATTACTGGGACTATGTAAATATAATTATAATTATTTGATCATAATTTATTTGTATTTAAACGTAAGGAATAAAACTCAGTTTAATTATATTTCTTTTGTTTCCCTCTACTTTCGCATACGTTTAGTAAATATGTCATAATTTAAAGATCATGTATTAAACAATTTTTAGAAAGCACGTTGTTCCTCAAATGCTATAAAGAAATTGCGAACAAGTGGAGATAGAGAATTAAGAAATATTCAAATGAGTAGGCATATGGTCTCTATTTCATAGTCGTTAGATTACTAATTTTCTATGATACCCTCGGATTCAATTTAGCGCGTCTAATTGAATTGAATTGGCCCAATCTTAAACCCCCTCTTTCCTTTTCGTATCAAGTCTAAATATAGGGTTATAAATTAAGAGATACGACAGCTTACGCCATTTATAAATAGTATTTCATTGATCTTATGTGAAGTCTTAAAATAAGTCTTGGCCTAATGGCATAAGGCTTTTTGATGTTCAATTTCTGATCCAGGATATGTGTTAAGATGTGGACTTTATTTTATAAAAATTAAATATCCATTGTGCTTGGTTTGCCATTGGTCTATTGTTTAACGATTTGAATTATTCTAAGTAGGGTTGGCTATCCCTCAGATATCTACAGCTTTACTCAATGACTCAATGAACATGAAGCACACATAAATGTTTGCCAATTTTTGCGGTTTACCAAGCGAACGGCGCACACATGAAAGATTTTTGCGAAATCTATTACAAGTGTGTACAAAGAGTGTTTATGTGTGTGCGTGTGCTTGTCCGTATTGTGTTTTCTAGTCGGTATTTTGGGAATGCTGCTGGCTAAAAGTGGGGAAATCCATGTGTGAACAGCAGAGCCTGCTTGTGTTCATGCAGACGGCGCAAACACAAATCAAGCTGCAAGTCGTAAAAATTTTCAAGGGAAGCCTTCCGGAAGGTTTTTGGTATACAAATTGATGTTTGCTTATTGCATCGCCTGCAGATGCCTCAGTCTCAGCAGCCTGCGCATAATTAACTGACCAAGCCTTATAGAAAGCCAAAGCAGGAATTGATAAAGGACTTGCGAAAACTCTAACGAAATGCGTCAAAAAATATGGCAGAAGGCTCTAGTCGAGATCGCTCGACTAGGAGATACCCTGAACCCTCCAATCTGATATTCTAATCATTCTGTACTTGTTTTATGCAAATATACATACATACAAACATACACATGCATCCACACGAACGTGGGCTGCGCTGCAGTGTTGGCAATATTATGAGAATCTATTTGTCCTAGACGTACAATCCTAATGAAACTTTCAGAACGTAATCATAATGTTCAAGTGTATGTACATTCCAAAGCACAAGTCAAGTATTTGAAATGCGTTTTTCACAAATTTTAGGCGAAGGGGGCGGGGTATCCAAAATCTGTAAATTACAAAATGTTTGTATTCATCATATGTATGTATATTCGATTATTCTCTATAAAAAGTTTTCAGATTATTTATCGAAAAAATAAAGCAAACTCGTACAGCGTATGGTATTTCCCATTTTCAATGGGTTAAGGGTATAAAATTGCTGGGAAAAATTTAGTGAGTCCCATTGAATATTTAATCAAAGCTTTGATGTTTAGTTGACAAAAAACTGAAAATAAAAGAATAAGTTTTGGCTTGAGCTCCAGTAGACTCATCGACATACTCTACGTTCCTATTAGCCTTCCGTCTATCTACCATCATTGCATAGTCGCTTTCGTCTAACAGTTCTTGCTTAAACATTTAACTGGCGCTTTGTTAGTCAGCAACATTTTATGGTGAGACACACAACTGCTTATAAATCAATCGAGTGAAGCCAGCTGCCATCCATATGCCGAGTCCGGAGCCGCAGCCGGGATCGGTGTTGCTGTTGGGCCGACTGCGAGGCCGGGGCGAAGTCTGTTCGTACAAAATGCAAATGCGTGTCCATAGAACAACGCACACAAAATCAGCTGCGTTGCTGTGCCGTGGGCGCCATTATTCACCTTTGTCTGCCAAACGGCCCTCCATCACCCCCATGCATAGCTGATGTATCGAAATTTCGCTTGCCGAAACAGAGCCCCAGGGGCAGAGTTTCTGTTGAGGGGCCCAAACCACTTTGTATGAAGAGCTAAGCACTCTCAAGCATTTCGAATGAAAGTTTCTGCGCGTCGAAGTTTATGAGTTGAGCTGTTGGCCAAATGCATACAACAGCCAACTTAAAACCTTCCACTTTAATCTATAGATTGTCAACTTTACATTGTTTCGCAGCTTGTGCAACATGTTGCCAAAAGTGGTGCAGCATGTTGCCAGGGGTGCGACGCCCACGCAGCGCGATTTGCTCTCTCTTGTGGTAGCTGTGGACTCTCCTGGCACTGGCCGAGGTGAATTCTGACCCCGGACCTAAAAATGGGCCGCCTATTACGAAATTGCTGAACCTAACAGCATAAGTTTTAGTCAACATATTATATTCATATTTATATATTGAAACTATTCTATTTCTGATCCGGTCTGATCATAAGCTCGAGCTAAATGGAAATTGAGTCATGCTAACAGCTCGGTAACGGAAGCATGAACTTTGTTGCATTCCCTTTGCTTGTATTTTATTTTAACTGCTCAAATTTATGCGCAAAACTTTAAAATTGAAACTGTTTTTCGTTCCGACTGCAGCGACACGAGCAAAGTTTTGCATTAAAAATTGCATCAAGTGTACGCCAAGGTTAAATCCAAGCAAGTTTTTATGCCAACTGTTTGGCCAAGTTGAAAGCAACATTTTCCTTTGTTTAATGATGCTTCATTTATTTATGTTGAATATCGCCCACGCTCACTAAAAGTCGGATGGCACGGAAAAGAAAACAAAGGTTGAAGTTTTTTGGCCCAGTGAAAATTTCAAATTTCAGTCTTGCGAAGAATTGACTTAAAGAGAGTTTAATGAAGTCATAACTGAAAATATCTAAAACATATGTAAACGTTTGTTTTCGGTTTAAAACATATTATATTATATGTTTATAAAAAAAAAACAACACCGCTTCTCTACTGGAAACTTGTATAAACTAAATATATACACAATTGTTGATTTCGCTAGAATGACATTCGGGTAGCTTTCAAATTGTTTCTTGACTTGAAATAAAACATTAAATTTTAATAATTTAATAAAATAGTTTAGGAGTTGTCTAAACATCAATGACTTTTCTGTAATGAATCAATTGAAATGCACAATATTTATGCTTAATACATATTTAAAATTTATTTTAAATGTTTCTTCAGTTGGGTCGCAGTTAAATGCGTCTCTCGGGTGCCTTTACAACGTATTTATGGGCCACTTGTTGTATCGGGCATGGGAACTAAATAAAAGAGACAAGATGAGGATGAACATAAATAGAGCATCTTTAGGAGCCAATAACATTTAAGTCAATAGCAATAAATTGGTTGGGTTGCGAGCAGGCGTTGACAAAGGCTGAATTGTTGGCAGCTTAGCTGATGCAGCTAGAGCAGTACGCCGTGGCTTAATCGCATTTGGCCTATATCGCAAGCGGATGAAAAGAAAATTCTGCTGATGCAAATCAATGCATAATGTTACAGCAGCAACAGAAATTGTCGTCGCTGATGCGGCAGCAGATGATGCAATGCAGTTTGCCAAAAAATCAGCAAATAATTCAAATTTAAATGCAGCCTGCAGCTGAGAGTGCGATTGGGATACGGATAGCTTGACTACAAATTGAATTGTCAAACACAACTGCTGCAGCAACAGAACAAAGCCCCGTTCACAAAAGAGAGCAACTGCAGCAGCGATGCTGCGGCACTCACTGCGGTGCAGAACAGCACAGAGAGAGACAACTCAGGAGAGAGGGTACTGGTTCAAGTGGATATGGCCAATTCCTTTCGGCTCAGAACAAAAAGTTTTCACTGCTTTTGGCTGCATTATTCGACGACATAGGCAACAGAAACGGACAGTCAGTTTACGACCGGAGCAGACCAGACTGGAAAAGATGGCCCGAATTAGGCCAACGGCACGGCGTGCCATGCACCCTGTAGAGGGATCAGGCTGTCTGGAATGCGAAAGATGCTGAAACATTGGCCTGACTGCATTGCAGACAGTGAACTGAAAGTGGGCTACATACACTGGAGAAATTAGCCTTGAAGTTTGTATTACCATTTTTTATTATCAAATATATATTTGTAAAGTTTCTTAAAGTTTCAATTAGCAAACGTAAATAATAGATATATATTTTGGAGATATTTTCTTTTGCGACATAGAAATAATTTCTAGTACATATTTATGGACAAGAGTAATATTGGAACAGGCTAAAGATTGCTTATCTTGCTCAAAGGAATTTCTTCAAATCAATAAGAAGAAGAAGATTATTCAAATATAAATAGAAAGTTCGTAAAAATTAATTGTTGATGCAACCCACAAAAGTACTTCTCAGTACTTCTAAGTCACAGTTTGACAGTCACACAGCTGCTACAGGTTAACAGTTACCAGCGGTAAATACGGTTAGTATCGAACAAACTCTGTTCGACTGATTTCAAAGTTAATTACACTTGGGGAGGCATTCAAGTTAGTCTAAAAAATTAGCAATTTCGTAATTGAATAAAAGACAATAATCTATTGCCGAACAACTTTGACGTCTGCTAACTTTTCTTACTTTAAAGAGAATAATTATTTTCTTTGTTTTTGTGGGTTTTGTTAAGGCTCTCCAGTAGACATTGTAACCACAGACTTGAATAATCTTTGAGTCGATAATTAGTTATGACAACTTTAGACTCGCTTTATTTAACTGCCTAAATAAAAGATACTGTACTTTCGTTCTCGAAAGCTTTTACCAATATCGAGCAATATCTTACTTCCTACAGGGTATACTGAGAAAGGAAATAAAAACGAGTTTTATTACTGGCAAATCAATGGCAACCACTGGTGCCCCAATCAATTGTGAAAGGCCCTTTAGAATTCGATAGGATGATATAAGAGCAATTTGCAAGGCAATTTTACTCTTTACAAACTTTGCAAAGTTGTCAGCTTATGAAAAGTGTTTACTTTGTATATAAATAAATGTGAGCTACTTAAAGAGTTTTAGCCTGCTCTAAGCAGGTGAGCAAATTAGGTACCCACACATACAGACTCGCACACCCACACACTTCACAGGGAGTTATTTACGAGCTGGTCACTTGAAAAATTGCTGTGAAATTGAATCGCAATAAGGCGAAGCAATTAATTTGGCTGAAGGCAACCGCAGCAATTACATTGATATATATTTGTCTATATGTAAGGGGTTATGCACTGTATATGGTGTAATGTCAATTTGTTTGGTGCGCATTGCAGCAATAGCAGGAGTAGCAACAGCGTCAGCTACAGAAATGTGTACCATTACGTGTTACGCGACGTATACGTAATGCCAAATGTCATGAAATTTCATTACGATTCGAGTGCAAGCACCAGCAGAAGTCGACAAAATGTTGAACACTGGGTTAAACTGCCGGCTAAACCAATTACATTTGCACGCCATTGACAACAGCAACAATAATGTCAACAGCAGCCGCAGCAACACCAATAGCAACAGCAGCAGCAACATCAACTATATTGCCCCTAAAAGTTGGGAAGGAAACGGAAGGCGACTCAGTAACAGCGCTTGAAAAATGTCCACAATGAGGAAATGACGTTGAAAAACAGTAAAAAATACTCACAGCCACACGCTCACACACACACACACATGAGAAAGAGTGAGTCTTGGAGCAACAGCAACAACTTGTAATGAGCTGCAACTGAGAAGTTAAAGTGATTTATTCAATTCGACGCGGGCCCAAGTAAACAAGTAGCTCAAATAAAAAGTAGACAGTAAGGCTAAATATGCACTGTCGCAACATAAATACTCTACAAATTCACTTATTTTTTTATTGTATGTTATAAATGTGTGGAATATTGCTATTCTTCGAATTTACTTTTTGAATTTTACCGACTGGATAAATTATGGGACGTAGCAGAAGAAAGATGGTACAGAAAATAGCAGACAAGATGGCAAAACGAAAAATAAGATTAAGATGAGAAATAGAAAATAAATTGTAGAGAAAGAGAAAAGAGAAACACGAGAAGAAGTCGAGTTAAGGAAGTATCTTAAGTCGCACACGCAAACAGGTAGCTGTAGATCGCCTTTCATTTAGACTTTAGGCTTTGAATGAATATACATATATTATTCTACTATATTTGACACTTCTTTTGCTGGCATTATTTTCTTTCCCTTCCACTTGATTGCAGCTGCCATCCAGCGCAGCAACAAAGTGATATGAGATGGCCTTGCTGTACACACAAGGGGTCTGGATGTTCCGATTGTTCCTAGTGAGCTGTCTGCTGCAAGGCGTTACACAATTCTAGACGTATTTATAGGAGCCTAATGGAAAAGGGTAAACAAATTTAGGGCCTGAGTGAGCTTCCCAAATGATTGACCCGAAATAAGCCCCAGTTCCCAAGCTGTTGCCCGCTTGTCAAAAACTCATTTATTATTTAAATATTATCAGGCGAATAAAAAAGTTATGCAGAAAAGAATGAAGAGGCAGGCAAGCCAACAGGCAGACTGACAGACAGAATGCTGCTCATTTTTAAAAACTTTTCTGCCTACTTCATTCTTTTTTCTCTGTTAGTCCGCTGTCAACTTCAATGCGGCATAATGGGACACGGCAAGGTGGCAAAGCCGCGGACACTTGACGCAATTCCCACGCATTGTGCGTATAAAATTACAATTGGGAGCCCCGAAGATGGGAGACCAACACCAAAACTTTCTCAAATTTCTGCCAAAGTTATTGTACAATACAAACTTGAACAAAATGAACAATGCGAAAAGTGCATGAATTATGGTGTAAAAGTGAGCAGGAAATATCTGCTTACCGCCGAGCCTTCCAATGTAGTTAGAGAATGTTACAACTGTATTTGATTGGCTCACAAAAATGCTCAATATACATATCCGTTCATTTAATTTATTCAGATTTCATAATTTAAAATCATCTGACATCTACAGAAGTTTAGTTTTTTTCATTTATACTTTTTAATTATTTAACAAGTAAGAAAGCTCTAGTCGAGACTGCTCGACTACGAGATCCCCTGA
>NW_022045940.1:101008-111381 GCF_001654015.2 Drosophila navojoa
TATATATATATATATATATATATATATATATATATATATATATATATATATGTATATATATATGTATATATACTTTATGATATTTGCACTTACTAAAGGCATAAGTAAATTATTATGTCTACGTATGCATAAAACACAAATGAACTGGTATATATCCTTTGTCCTTTGCCCATTACGTTGGGTTCTATTCAACGTTTGTTTGCCCAACTAGTACTTAACTGGGCTAACAATATACCTAGACGGCGCTGATGCGCAATACGCATTCGCCTCCTCGTGCCCTCGGCCCGCTCACTCCATTCCTATTTGTACTTCTGTCTCTGTCTAAGCACTCACATTAAACCATATTTGACAACTTAATTGAGGGCCTAACATAAGTTGAGGTTGCACTTGTTGTCAGGGCCAACAAAACATTCTCACCTCTTGAATGATTAATGCAATTCGATTTATTAAAATATGGTTGGGCGTGTCAGACAGAAGATTATATTGCTATACATGTCACGAATGATATTTTCTATACCATTTAATTATATTGAAATGATTTAATATCTCGATATAATAATAAAAGCTTTGCATTTTTTAACTAAATGCCGGATTCAGACAAAGTTATGTTGAAATCCATGTAACTGCAGCAGATCTTTATGCATAAATAAATAAATTCTTTACTCTAATACTCTAAAAGATTCGAAGATACCTGAAGCTATTTCAATTTTTGTAATGATACAGAATCTGTTGAATAATTTTTGTTCGAGACTATGTCTTTTAATTTGAGGGAAAGAGTTGCACGATACCGGGATACAGAGAAGTTGCCAGAAATGTGCTATATTCGCGGTCGGAGTATGCCTCAAAGATACTTACAGCGTTTATTTAATTTATTTATAGCTCTATGGAATTCATGGTGTATTCAACGTTCAAAATTAATTATCAATTATGTCTATGAACGGGCAGATGGACAGGAAGACATAGCTAGATCGAGCTCGCTCTTCCTTCTGTTGAATAATATATAATATATGCACTTTCAATTCCAGAAAACAAAATCTTAATTATTATTTTATACAATTTCGAGCTGTATGGAAAGGAAAAGTTTTTTTTCATGATTTTTTTTTTTGGCAAGTTTCATTATTTATTTATTATACAAAAAAAAAAAAAAAAAAACAAAAAAAACAAAAAAATAAGGTAAACTCATTTACATTTACTTATTACTTACTTATTACTTAAAAATTTTATTGATTGAAAAACGTAGTAACAACTGTGCCCAGGGTATCTCTCCTCTAGTCTAATACTCTCTCTGAGATACGAAAAATTTCATTTATGTAATTGTAAGCCACAAAATCGTATGCATTTCATTATACAAATTTGTAGGCTTACTGAGATTTCCATCTGAATTAAGTTCAATTTGGTAATATAAAATATTCAAGAATTAAAGTCTATGAATTATACATAAACAATTTTTGCAGTAACAAAAATATTGATTAGAATTTAGTGGCGGATAAAAACGTTTACATAATCTAATTGAAAAATTGAGTACTCAAAAAAAGTGCTTTTCAGATTCAATTAAAAATTGTTAATTGTGAGATAAGCATCTTCTTGAGTTCGGCTTAAATAATTTGCATTATGCTTATTAAATGCGAAACTGTCAAGGCACGCAAAATGCCGTGAGTGAAGACGTTGTGGTAAAGCGCAAGCAGATGAACAACTTTTCAACAAAAAGCAGCTACAAAAATCCACATAATCCACAAACAGGCAACGTGGAAAGGCATCATACGTATAGCGCGTAGGGCGTACAAAGCACTCGTGGATTCCCTGTCTTGGCCAGCGAGAACAAGAGATAACTCTGCCATCTGCTGCTTCTGTTTCTGCTGGTAGTCCTTTCTGTCTTTACGGTGCATTGAGGTGTGGGTATCTTCACACTAAGCTCTTAATTGGGTATTGAAAGCGAGTCGACAGCAAAGCAAAAACTTTGACTGCGGCTTAAAATAGAAAGATGGATTTCCTTGCTTGCCTTGAATTGTATAATGAGCTATTCGGCTGGCCACTGGGACCACACGAAAGTAAGGCGCAGTTACACGCCATAGCCCTGATTTGATTAGTCAGAAAGCGTATTTAATCTCCATAAAAAACGTATATATTTGAATTTACTTTGGCTTATACCCTGTACTCGAATGGATTGGAAAGGTACTCAAAAGAAGTGCGAAATTCCTTAGTCTCTTTTACAAAATGCCTTTCTATTCGAGTTTATGCAAGGCCTAATGGCTCGAAGAGTTGCATTAAATATTTTATGTTGAAGTAAATCGCCTTTCTATGTGATTCTCAATACCTTATGTAACGGTCGCATTCAATTTTGTCTGCAATATTTTTTGCTCTCTGCCAATCTGTTTGTCAATAATAATTGCTGCAATCACTGCCAGAGGGTATTTAATCTTCGGTTCAGTTACTAGCCGTGTTTACTCTCGATTTTCAGCTGCTGAACTGAGTCGATTTATTTACACGCTCATAACTTTTGGCAAACAGCGCGTGATTTTCTTATTTGTCTATTAAAATATATAAACAAAATATACGGTTTGTAATGCGCAATGTGAGTATATACATATATAAATTAAATGCGCATGAGGTATACGTATAAATAAATAAATAAATTGTTAATAACCGTCAGACTGTCAATATTTATATTAAGTACATATCCATCAGTTTTATGTTTTTCTGCACCATAGAGTACTTGATTACTCATACGCCGTGTATGCCTGTGAGAGTATTAGTGTGTGAGTGTGTGCGCCTGTGTATGTGCATATATGTTTGCCATCGATTCTGATGACATCATAATGTTTTTGCTGGGTGTCTTTAATACCCTGTAATATATAAATTAGCTTTAACAAACACCCGCCAAATGTTTCGAATACATATTAACGTTGACTCGAAAAAAATGATTGATTTATAATGAACTTAGGTACGTCGAGATATTTATATAAAATTTTAGCTATCAATTTATTTTATATTTTTCCTTAAAGTATCTAAAAACTCTGAAGTCTTCCGATGAGTTTACGGAATTTTTAATACAATCACTAATCTATTATCTATTATCACCTTCTCTATTGTTAAAAGGAAAAGCCGCGTCGACCACTTCCATCTAAGTCACTTGCCATTGTGGATTGGCTTAATACACGTATAAAATATAATAATGCCAGCTATTAGCCAACTTGACGACGCATATACACATAGGCGTGTTGCAGGGCGTGGCAAATGCGTTTAACTGTTATTATGCAGGGAAACACGTTTGAAAATGTACGTTAGCGTACGTTGCTTATTTTTTCTGCTGACGATTCTAGAAATTTTCCGCCGTGCAGCGCAAAAACAATTTACCGAAATGCGCGTAAAAATAGCTACAATGTCCACAAGTGGCGGTGGGAGGACGGAGGGAGTGAGTTGGATTGGCCAAGGGGAGTCCCCATTCCCCCTGCCAAATAGCATGTTGTTGGGTATACGCTTTAAATACAGCTGATAGCACCCCCATGCTCAAAGCTAATTATCGCTATACACACGTCCGTTGACAATGCTATCGATTGGCAATCGCTGTGACTAAGGGCGTGGTCTATGTAGCGCCCGTATGGGGTTCCAGCCCCTCCAGTTGCTATAGCTGGTGCAGGTGCTGGTGCAGGTGCTGGTGCAGGTGCTGGTGCAGGTGCTGGTGCAGGTGCTGGTGCCGGTGGCAAAGTGTGCTATGATTGAGCGCATTCAAAAGTTAACTCTGCACTCAACAACAGCTGCAAAGCTTAACAATGACACGCCCCTTAACACATGCGTAGCTGCAGCTATACACATGTGCGTAGGTGTAGCGTATGCTCCGACTGTAGCATTAACTATAGCTAACCGATTACATTCTTTGTACACTGAGCGAAACTCAAAGTAGGTTATATAAACTGATATTTTTCTGTTTTCCTTTAAGTGCAATTCTCAAGTTAACGGTGCTATAATGATCTAAAGCTTTTATAACCTCGATTTAATTGATTGTAGATCATAGCCTGAATATCCACAATTTAATATTATAAATATTATTTATTACTGAAAGTTAATATTATCCTTGGCTGTACGTGAATGCTTTGACCGGTGTATCACGGCCTACGCACAGTTTAAGCACTGCTTACGTGTCCTGCACGTCAACTTGCATGAAATGGATGCGCACAGCAACATTTGTCATACGCACCGTTAACCCGCCCAACCTCACATGCTGCATATTGCATATTGCCGTGCAGTTCCTTTTTATTGAAATTCGTGCTACAGTCCATGACAACGAGATGATGATACATACGCAAGGACCCTCTACCAATCCCTAGACAGTTTCCTTGTGCATTTGCAGCCGCTGTTGTTGACTGTGTCAGCGCTCTGTATTTTGTAGTTTTCTCTTTAAACTCGACCCTTTGCAGTTCATCAGCTGCCATTGGCAATCGCTTGCAAATTGTGAAAGTTTTCGAATGAAAATTTCAATTATTATGCAGTGCTTGCTTTAAACTTTCCTCTTTCGTGGAGCAACACGACTCGAACTGCCAAATGCAATTTGCAATTTTGTGGCTTGTTTATAGCAAGCTGCATAAATATAATTTTTTTAGTTCTGCATTCCAAATTGAAAATAGTGTGTGGCGTCAACTGCAGCGAATGAAGCGCTTGCTAAAAAATTAAGCGCATATTACGCCGCGTTGTCGCGTGGCGTGTGTGGCATGTGTGGCAGTTAACATATATATTCTGGTGTATATGCAACCTGAGTCTCGAGCTTGAAATAAATATTCACACGTAGCTTATGAGTAGCTGCAAATTGGTGAGTAACGCCAACGCTCAAACCTTAAACTAAAACCTGTTTACACTCATTTTAGATGAAGCTCACTTACAGCTTGATACCTGTCGAGTATCCTGCTTGATACCCTCTAAGCTTCGAAAGTTGTAAGGGAGCTTTCGCCGTTTGAGTATATCTGTTAGAATTTTCTTTCGGTGAACTATATATATTTTATCATGTTGAAAAACTTGTCTAGTTTACTTAAATTCTAACAAAATATATTTAAATGTTTTAGTTATGATTCTTATATTTAAAGCTTGTTCAATAATTTCTACAAACCACAAGCTCAGTTTTTAAAATAATTTCAAAATTTTCGATAACAATGTGATTTGTATCGTAAATTTTAATTAGTTAGTTAAAACAGTCAAACATTCAAATATTTTTTCAGAATTTTCTTCGAAAAATAAAATAATTATTTATATAATCAATCGAAAGGAATAAGTGTTATAAAAAACTTATAGATAATATAATATTTAAAGTTCAAGATATTCGATAAGACCTGATAAATATACCAAATTATACTTAGTAAAACATATTACAATGTTTCATATATATGTATAAACCTAATTTAAAAATCCCTGTTTGATTCCAGCCAGTGAAGTGAATGAAATCAAAGATAAGTAATAAGCTACATTAGCAGTTAGCCTAGCTGGGAATCGGATTAATCGCCATTAATCGGATTAGCTTGAGGATGCTCCCTTCTCGATGGGAAGGAAATACTGCCAGTCGACTCAGGGACTTCTGCACCTGCTTTCAGCTTTCGCTTCAGACAGTTCAGTCACTGTCGTCGCGTACATCACGATGTCAAAATGTATGCAAATTGAATTAATTAGAGTGCTGCGTCAGGTGGTCTCGCATATTTTTGAACCTGTTGCGCCTCGATTGAGTTGCTTGTTGGTTTGCTTGTTGTTTATATTCTTTCATGTGGCCCAGATGGTGGGCCATTTGTAAATGTTGCATGCAACGGGGCGTTGCCGTCGAATTTGTCAGCGCCACTTGGCGCTCGCTAATGAGCTGCAGTTAGTCTGCCATTGAGCTGGGCGGTGGGCGTGGCCGTTGGTTTTTTTTATAATGCTTATGGGCTGTCAAGTGTCGTAAAGGCTCAGCTACTCTGAATAATAGGCCATAAACAAGGCAATAAGCCGCACGACAACAACTTAAAGTCTTAGCAGCCCATAAAAGCCAACCGTCGCCTTATCCCTTTGCCCAGACTCAACTTCTCTAGGCTGCCAATAGTTGGCATTGTTCATTTATAGAGTGGCTCAACTAGAGACTTAGCCAAAAGCCGTAGGCTAAGCTGATGTGGCTTCACTTTTGTCCAAACACGACACACTCAGACACAATCACACACTCAACCTTTGATCAGTGTTTCGATGGAATATATGTGTCTCCCTGTGTGTGTGTGTGTCTGTATGTGGTATTCACTGTGGTTTTGATGCTTCTTGCTTATTGTTTAACACACATTGACACAGGTTTGTGGCATGTGACAAGTATGCTTGTAGCACAATTGTGACCGCGCACTGAGAGAAATCATAGAATATATATATTTGCAATCTAAAATAGATACATAATACTTTTACATTATTTCTACTCCATCTTCAATGAATAAATCTAGAATTAATAAAGTTGTATAGATCGCTTTTATAGTAGTGCCTTTACTAATGGAATTTTACATTCTTATTATATTTGATGACACTGGCGAGTGTGATTCGAGATTATAGTTGGAGCATAGTAATTGTCTCTTGCAGATTTCATCCATACTGGCCACGACAGCTGCCAAATGGCAGTTAAATGCGACAGCCAACAGAACTTTGAGCTAGGGTCGACCCAATATAAATATGTATTTAAACACCCTTGAGCACACAAGCGCGCACACACATACACACACTTATACAGTGAAACTAATTTGCATGGACAGCGACGTCGCTGTAGACTCCCCAAAGTGATAAAGACATAAAGAGCTGCCGACAGTGGCCCAACTGAGTTGGCCCAGACTCGGAATGCCAACTATTTTGTGTAACATAAATCAAGGCTGGACAGGGGCCGGAGGCGATTCGGTTGCCCCTTGATGCCGACGCGACTGTTGCTCTTTGGGCTCGCATTTCGCGCTATCTGAGCAATTAAAAAGCCAGCAATTGGCCCGATATTTTGCTTTAATGCTCCCTTGCAAAGCCGTAGAGGGTATGATAAGTTTGGGTCGCAAGAATTTCACGCTCAAATTTGTTTATATATATATATAATTAAGTAAAGAAATATTTTATGTACTGATATAGCTTTGGAGTGGTGACTTGTGAATAGTGGAGCTCTTCTTGAACACGCGAATAAGTATCATGAAGTCGCCTACAGCCAACTGCAACTTACTTTTTGTTTGGGCTTTCGACTAGATTGTTGCCCCAAAGGCAGCGAAACTTGCTTGTTTATCGGCAGCCAAGTCATCCGTTGGCCTGCCCTATGCTAGCGACCGGATGTGCGCCGGGCCATGAAAATTTGTCAACATTTGCCACAGAAACCAAAATAAACGAAAGCACGAAGAGAGAAATCAAATTTTCTTTTTTTGGTTTCGTTTTCAGTTTCAATTCTGTGTGGGCCTAGCTGAGAACACAAATGCTAAATGGAAATGGCACAGAAGCAAGGCTCATTAGGGTGCCAAAAAAGTAATCCACACACCAATACACACACGCACACTCGCCACACATCAGCTTCTCTTGTGGCAGCCATCGCGTCGTATGTGTAATGTGGCATCAAGCTGGAAATAATTTGAATAAATGAGGCCGCAACGGCGATGACGTGGCGCATTCGTCGATAATTATTTTAATGACACTTGCGCGCACTTGAAAGCTTTGTATTATTAATTCTTGCGGCCTTTTGCATTTTTCATACACGCACACACACACACACACACACACCATATTTTCTTTCTTTTTCCGACTGCAGATATGAACGCATGAATTTCTAATGTATAACACGCACTCACACAATTAACACGCATTAGGCATAACACACAGGTGCCCCACTATGCATGACTGTATGTTTGTGTGTGAGCGTACTTAGCTTTAAGCAGCCGTAACCGAGTGCTGTAGACCAATGAAATTTAATATGCCAAGTGCTTTCGAGCACAACTCACATAAAACTCAATGGCAAATAGAACTTTTTGCTGGCGCTTTAAATGCAAAAGCAGGTTAAGCAAACTATATTGAGTGTGGCAAATCCTTTAATACTCGTTGCCGAACAGGTTCAATATTTCCTGGAATTCCTTATATATTTTATTGAAACTTATACTCTATCACTCTGCATTTACGGCTGCTCAATGTCAGCTGGTGAACTCCTTGAAAGATGACAATGCAATTTTTAAAAGTTTCCGTTTGTCCTAAGCCTGTTTGATATGCAAATGTATAAAAGAAATCGCAGCTGATTTTATTTTACTATTTATAGAGTTCACATTTTTTGCGTATAACATTTGTATATCCGAAGTGAGCTAACTGAAATATTATCCAGGTACGAAATATAATCTACTCTGAGTATGTGGGTGAATTACATTCATCTTGGCTTTGGGTGCGTTTGAGTGTAGACAAAATTAGCTAAATACATTAATGCGAGAAAAATACAAGATATAATGAAATATACAAATATATGTTTTTCTTTTTATTCCTGAAACGTTTTGATTTATCAAGATATCAGATGAACACTCTCATATGTAATGAAAATTACTTGATTAGCCACATTTCTAAAGTGTAAAACGTAAAATGCCCCTTTATTAATTATAAAATGTCCAACAATGTCTAGAAGGCCTTCGAAGGGCAACGACAAGAGAAAGCTTGTATGAAAGCAACAATGCCATAAAGACACCAACTAAATAAATATTTGGTCATCTTGGCCAAAATTAACTACCCTTGACAGCCGTAATATCAAGTATACGCACAGTGTGCGCAGCCTCGAGCCAGAGACGAAATTACGTAGCATACTTTCGTGGGCGCAAATTAATGTTGGGCACAAAGCACATGACGCAGATGTATATCTAACGATTCACAGTTCAACAGCTGTGAGGTCAACGAAAAGAGAAGATTAAACGAAAACAATAAAATGAAAAAAGTATTGAAATTACCCAAAAAACTTGCCTCTCATAAGATGCCTGCAAAGTAAGAAACAATAGTTAGATAAGTAAAACTGAAATGTGGCAAGCTGCTTGTGGCTCATTGCTCGTTGCACTTTGCGCATTGCGAGTTGCAAGTTGTTTTCGCCACTTTGCCACGACCCTAAATCAAAGGAAACCTGCAGCGCACAGAAGCCCGCATAACTCGTGCTGACAAACCGGAAATGAAACAAGACAGCAGAGTCGGGAACGGAGAGCCGGAGAGTGACAGCTGCAGCCACGGCCAAGCAAGTTAGCTTGGCTTGCTACGGAATGGGAAGGGGGTGTGGCCCACCGAAAATTTGAAGAGAATAAATGTGTGTAGATGGTGCTAGCCATAAAAAGTTGAAATAGTTTTCTGAGCAAGTAAAATCAATAGGCGCTTAGCTGGCACCAGTTCAAGGCTTTAACTTTCTTAGACTGATACAAAAAGTTAAAAGAGCTTGTTAGTTTTCTGCTACACTCTTGAAATTCGTACTAAATTCTCTTCTTTTTTCATTGATACAAGCGTCTTAATGAGTATAAGAAGTTTCTTAGCTCCCCCAAGGACGCGACAAACAGTTGGCTTTACAATTAAATGCCAAAAGTTTTAATAATTAACTTAAACTATTGAGAATTCCAGACGTCGCTTTAAGCGGGATAAACCGATCGAAATCTGTATGATCCACAAATTTCGCTATGCCATACAATTTTTCAGTAGTCATGTGTTTTACTATTATTATTTTTTTTTTTTTTTTTAAGTTATGTATAACACATATATGTATGTATATTCGGGGCGTGAATAACTTGAAAGGTTCTTAAAGTTCTGTAAATTGAGTACTTTTTCCACTCAATTAATTCGTAATAAGTTGGGCTGAGACAAAACCGAAAATCTTAATTTAGAGTAAATTTCAACGTAAGGGGTAATATTAAGTCAATCTAAAACTGCAGAGGGGATAGCTTATTTATATGAATACTAGCTTCCCGGCAAACATTAGCACAGTGGCCATGGATGATTGTTTTTTAATGCTACAAACTGAATCTGGATTATTTTGAATGCAGTGGCAGCTTGAATGCCGAATGAGCTGTTCTGCCTCCATCTAATAAAGTAACTGCAATGGTAGATGATGCAACGGCTAATGCGATGCCTTTTTATACCCTGAACCCATTGAAAATGGGAAAATCAGGGTATAATGGTTTTGTGTAAAAGTATTTAACGGGCAGAAGGAATCATCGTCGACCCATTACGAATTGGGGGCGAAGGGGGTTTGTATTCAACATAAGTATATACACATCAAATCTGAAGTCTCCAGGTCTAAAAGTGTTCAAATGAGGCGGAAAAAACAAAATCGATTTTTCAATTATTCTCGATAAAAAAGTTACCGGATGATAAAAAAATAAAGCAAACTCGTACTGCGTATGGTATACACGAGTATGCATGCCAAA
>NW_022045940.1:114034-126631 GCF_001654015.2 Drosophila navojoa
GTGCAATAGTGTAGAATAGGTGGAGAAGAACCCCGACAATCCGGCGAGCTAGATACGAGCATAGCAAGAGTGCGCACCTCGAAGCCTTCTACACGCCATAAGCAAGCCTGTACTTAACATCCGCAGGCGACATACAGCGCTCTCGTCGAGAGAGTCGCAACTTAGTCAAACCCGTACGCTACAAAATGCAAGAAAGAAGTATATTAATTTGTAAAAGGCGTCTTTTGTGCTCTACAATGAGGGAAATTTAAGAGTGAGTCAGTCACTTCACTACGAAACATATTTATTTAGCTAGCTAAGAGCTCTTTCATGTAGCACTCAAAAAACATTTGAATGACTGACCGATAGTTACTATTAGAGAAACAAAAAGTTCGATTAGTACTTATTTAATGGGAGTACTAAGTACCTAATGACGCACAAAGTATGACTATGATGCTAGCATAAGTTTCATTCGACTACTCAAGAGATGAAGGGACTTGAGACTGTTGTTGAATTGGCATATTTATTATGTCATATGCACATTTATTTTGCATCAAAGTACAAAATATGTTCTAGTTAATAATTGAAATGGTCGTCTAAATAACACAAAGCAGAGACACTCAAATCACGCATACGGAGCCGCGCAGCATGAAAAGAGCGTAAGTGGAAAAGTTGGTCAACCGCAAATCTAATTTGCAATAAACAAACAAATAGTTACAGTTAGCTAACTTTATGCATAGAAGAGTGTCAAGAATGCTGTTGCAGACGTATGGGATAAGCTGCAGGCGGAAAATGTCTCGAAAATAAATAAAATCGAATTGTAAAAGTGCTCGAAAGGTTTGTGGACTGAGCTGAGGATGCAGATGCTGTCATGCCAAAGTGTCATAGCAAAGCGAAACCGCAAGATAGAAACAACGGCAAACACACACACACACAAAGAAGTAGAACGGCAAGCTGAGTAGATTTTGCATGCAAAGCAGCTAAGAGACAAACCGACGTGCGCAAAGGATGTCTGCATCAAATTCCAACAAAGTACTGCAGCATAAACCTTCTCGCAATCTCACAGTCAGCAAAGAGATTGTTATTAATTTGTGAAATTATAATGCAAACACAGATTGTAGCTAAAATAGTATTTGCATACTAAAGCTAAAGCTAGCCAAAAACCGAGCACAAATGCAATGCACTTGCCCAGCACTCAATCCAAATCAAATCAAAAACGTATTATCAAATGTACTTCTGCTTCTTCTATGCAAGCCCAGTGCCCACTTGGGTCTATTAGTTTTGTTTGTAACTGAATGTTATCAAAGCGGACATATGTGCCTGCAATCCAGCCCCTCTCATTCTCATTTTCCCTTTCTCTGTCTCTCCCTCTCTCTCTCTATCTCACTCTGAGCTGTATACTTGACGTGCGATTGCGTGTACCGTTAAATGTTGGCCTGCAGCAGCAGCAGTTGCCTGTTGTCAACACAAAATGCCGCCTGTGTGCGAGGAAATATCCAAAATCGAATCGCGTAGGCCGAAATCGAATGCACGACTATGAGTTACCTTGTATCGGGGAAAGATTAAACGAATTTACCAATAGTGAAGTTTTTCGATTGGAATAACTCACAGAAAAACAAAATTGCAGCAGAACGACTTCGCTTATTGCGTTCGAACAGTTATAACGACGAAAAATCTGATACCCATTCCGTCTATAACGATGGTCCTCTGAACGTCGCTATAACAGAATTCAACTGTATTATTTGTTTCTTCTAGTTTTCTTTACAAATTCCTTATACCCTAACAATACCAGCACGACAAAGTATAAAGAGTTAATTAACTAAAAAGGCATATTTAGCAAAAATTAAATTGAACAATAAATAAGAAAACAAAGTCAGACAAGAAAAAGTCTATACGATTCACCATTAAAAAATTAAAATAAAAGAAAATCACTTACATTTCTTGGCACTATAATTGGTGCGCTTCCAAGATAATTAAAAAGAAAAAAAATCAAGAGAGTTCACACACTACAGAAGTAGGAATTTCTGGGGAAATGACCGTATTTAAAATTCTCAAATGTTTCTGTCTTTTTTTTTCTGTCTGTCTTTGGCCCTGTTTACGCTTCGCTTCTCACTTTTGGTAAATTCAGTTTCTTTATATCTGTTTCAATCTGTTGAACATTTGTCTTTACATTATACTTCGTGTTCTGAATCCCACATTTTCGCTGCGTTTGTGGCCCGTGTTGTCTGATTGATCGATGCGATACAATTTGCGTTTTTCTACATTAACTTCTTTATGAGTTCTAATTCGCTTCTCTCTTTCTTTCTCACGCATTCTCTCTCTTTGGCTGGCTTAGCCTGTTGCTTGAACTAATACTTATTTTATTCAATTGATCCTTACCTTCTTCAGTTTTATTGATTCTCGTCAGATCGTTTCCATTCCATTCCATTCAGACTTGACTTCCTGTGGTAAAGACTTACTCAACAACAGCGTCTGATCTCCCTCTTCCGACTGCAGAATAGGGTATAGCTGCAACTGTGGCGCCTGCATACAGCAAATATGTGTTGACGAGGCTGCCTAAAAGATGACAGGTTCAATTTGTGCGAGTGCCCGCAGCATATGCCAATAGACATACCTCCACCAGCGGCACCAAACATTGATTTATGCATGTGCGTTTATTTGGTTGAGAGCCAAAGGGAGGGCTGTGCAGCAGTTGCCTTGTGGATGGTCAGCACTGACTGATTCAGGACAGTTGTTAACACTCGAAAGCTGTTGCGATGTTTCTGATGTCCTTGTCGTGAATTACAAATTGTCATGGCGTTAAATTGAAAATGTCAGCAAGCACAATGAATTGTTTTCGGCACAATGGGAAAAAATCGTACCAAATATTTGGTTCAATTTGTTTTCAACTGAAAGCCCTTCAGTGGGCATTTCATTAATAATGCAATTGACGCTTCAAGAGAATGGGCCTAATTAATGCAAAGCAATTAACTTAATTTATAAGCATTGCACAAGCTCGAACACGTACAACAGCTCCACTCTGTGCCATTGGCCGGGCCAATTATAACCGGAGAGGCACATAGGCTGTTCGGATTGCTAATCCAATCGATGAGACGTTCTACTTGCTGCCGCTTTCATTAGGCAATTCGAGTAAATCACTCCAATTGGGCACTTGGTAGTACAATATGCCCAAGACTTTTGTTATACCCTATGCCAATTAAAAGTTCGTCAAAGAGGGACTACAAGTGGGTAAGAGCATGATATGCATCACCATAACCTCATTTAACTTGAAGAATGTCTGATTAAATGCCATTTGAAATATAATCTCTATGACCTCCGAAATTTATTTTATTGTTTAAAATATACGGCGAAGTAGATAGATAGATAATGAGCCCCTTAAACCTAATAACAGGATAGGATATCTCATAGCTCCGCCTTTTCCCCATTACAATTACATTACAAGAGCTTCACTTCTGCTTCGGCCTTTGACTTGAGTGGCCAACATTTGTTTGCTGCATTGTTTGTATATTTATATAATTAATTAGTTTGCTTGATTCTAGCCAAAGTCATCTTAAATTCTCTTAAATTATAATGCAAGGCGTTTCAGCGCGAAGCAAACAACAATAAATAAAGCTTTAGAGACCAGCTGAAAAGCTGCGGTGGCTTTCAATAGGCTCACAGCCGATAAAGGAACTGTAAACGACAGCATCGACGAGAATTTACATTTCACGATGTTCCAAACATCAATTTCACCTTTTCAATGTATACAGAAAACTTTATCGCTTGTATTGCTTCTAATTGCACTATATTGACCAAAGTTCCTACAAGAAAGAAAAGTTGTTAATATAAAACCAACCTGCAATATTTTTTAGTTCTGTTAAAAACTTCATTTCATATGGAAACTTTGATAACAAATATTAATGCAATCATGCAAACTGTGAAAAATAATGTTTACTAACTTTTTAAAATTTGTCCTATTTTTATTGTTTGCATCTAAACTTAACAAATTTCATAGTTTAAGTATTGAGATTTTTTTTTCATATATGTGGTATATTTTATTTTATTTTATTTTTTTTTTTTAAATAATAGCTATTATTATAATTATTATTATTAGTGTTGTGAATTTTTGTACATACATGCAAGTATTGATTTATACAGTGTATGCTTTCTTTTGTAAAAGTTTGAGTCCTATTATCTAATCGCCTTTCAGCAAAATACGATTAAATGTTGAGGAATCGTTTTACAGAACACAATCAATAAATACAACTTTTCACTTTTGTCGCGGTGGCAAACATTCGAGTCTCTAAATATGCAGCATACTTTTTTGTGGAATGCTAGGCCTCTTGACTTATTGCGATTGTGTGTGTGTGTGTGTGTGTGTTTGTGTGTGTGTGCGGGTGGGCGTGTATCTGTGATTTTGATTGATTTTGTGGTGGCTGCGTATTCTCCATACGCCGCAGACCATGTTCCGCGATTTCTCTCTATCAAAGTGGAAAGGAAATTTTTATTTATTTTTACTTATTTTGATTTGATGTTTAAATGTTTTATTCATGGAAGCAAAGATGACGACGAACACGGCGGCTGCAGTGGAGGCCCATGAAGTGCCATTAACATATTTAAACATTAAAACAAAACAAAACAAAAAAAGAAAAACAATTTGAAAATTCCAAAATGCTTTCAATGGAAATGCACACATACACACACACACACACACACACACACAAACACACAAAAACACGCAAGAAATACAAAACAAATATAAACCGAACATTTTTTGACTGTACAATAAAATAAATAATTGCAGCACTTGGCCAGTTTTATTATGAACTTTCCAGATATTCTAGAACATTTACTAGATATTTAATTATTTTAATTTAACAACATTTTTGTTGGTAAACAATTGATTTCCGTTTTGTTACTGCTTTGTTTATGCGCCAAGCAACATGTGAATTGCCAGCGAGCCATAAAAGAGGAGGAGACGTTACGACGCATCGGATGGGAGAGCGAGAGAGAGACAAAGAGAGAGAGACAGAGGAGGCGACTACAGGGAAATCGTGGAAAAGCTGCTTAGGCTGCGCCAATTGAGCGATAAGCAGCGCATTAACGACGGAAATTTATTGCCAGATTTCATAGTTGAGATGAGCTGCCAAATGCGCTGAAATCACAGCTGCTGTTGCCGCCACTGTTGCTGTTGAGCTAGCGTGCTGTTGTCTTTGAAATTTGTAATTTCCGCTATGGGCGACACTCGACGAGGTCTCTGGGGCGTGGCGGCAAAACTTTCATTTCACTATGCTCAATGTCAAAACAATTACATAATGGTTATTTAGTCAGTTGAAAAGTAAGCAACCACACGCATACTCCCATAGCACAGCCATAGCAAGTCCGAAACAATTAACTTTAAAGGCTCAGACATAAATCCCAGCACAAAAGGTAGCCGAAAGTGTGCGTAGTAAGAAACACGGGCAGATGCAAAGAAATACGTGAAAGCGGCATGAAAAATGAATGAGCCGCACGCCATGATAAGCTATGCAGCAGCAGCTGGGGCATGCTGAACAGTGGGTTGCTTTGTAGACTGATCTCAGGGCTGATGGTCGTTTATCTTTGTTGACTAACCGAAATGCAAATCAGCTAAGCTGGCTACATTATTACATTAATTGTCAAGATAGCGTCTCTAATATTAAGTGAAATCTACATTTGTGGATTGAAAGTCTTGTTTCTTGTTTAAAATCAGGGATATAATATGGATAATTAAAAATATTACTTATTTGTACTTTGCTAACTTCCCAT
Source organism: Drosophila navojoa (assembly GCF_001654015.2). Next base: position 119,780 of record NW_022045940.1, read on the forward strand.
TGAGTATTCACAAGAAGTATCCCTGTTTAAAGACCTTTTTCACTACAGGGTAGTTCAAACAATAGTGAGTTGCCCAAGTGTTTGCCTTGGCATGAGCCGCACTTGACATTGCCTGACGAGCAACTCATACACTACCCCAGTCACCCACCTACACACACTAACACACTCACACGCACGCACACAACGCCACACTAAGGCCACAGGCCAAGTGCTATAAAACACAAAAAACAGTGCTTTGCTCTAGAATTATAATATTGCATGCTGATAAAACATTGAAAGCCAAAGCACCCAAGGGGATTACAATTAAAAACAACACATACACACACACATATACATATTTGAGATATGGACATAGCGCGGAAAGTTGAACTGGCGGAAATCATTTTGCGCATTATGTTCATTTGTATTTTTACACATTGGCATGACAGATAAAAAGCCAAAGCCAAAGCCAAAGCCAAAGCAAGCCACTTGCTAGCATGCCACATCCCGCCCATGCCACAACTTTGCGCACCCCAAATCTCATATGCCATAGCCAAGGCTCAGTTTGGAGCACCTACTCAATATCATTCGCACACACTCGCACACATAGAAAAGTTGTGCCACTGTGCCCTTTGTTTCAGTTTTGTTTTGTTTACGGAATGCCTGGAAACGCAATTCAACAGTTTGTTGCTAGCAACATGTTGCTAGCTGATATGTTGCGCCCACATATGTTGCAGACGGCGCCTACGCTCATTCGCCCCGGGTAAGTCGTTCGTTCGCTCGCTCGCTCTCTCTCTCTCTCTCTCACTCGCTCATTCCGTTGGTCTGCCTGCCGCCGTCTTTCTCTCAGCTCTCGCTCTTTGGCATTGCTCGGCCACAAGGTGTGTTGAGTTTTTGGCTTTGATAAACCATTTGCCAGGCAACATTTCAAACAGTCTGCAAAGGATTCTAGACGTTAACGGTTCTTCTCTCAAAACCAAAAGCCTCAACAAATTCGTTTCGTGCGTTCGAACAGTTTAAATCGTATAAAAGTATTTTTGAAACAGTGCTAAAAGTGCAAAACAAACGCAAAAAATAAGAAAAACAATAAAATCATTTGAATATAAACTGTCTGGAAAAATTCTGGGAAATTATTTCGGCAGCTCTTTAAGTAAATATAAAATTTTATGTTATCAACACCTTGAAGCACAATTCAAATACTTTCTATTCTTTGGGGACTTACAATGAACTGGTTTATGTTTATATGGAAATCCTATTGTGATATTTATATAATTATAGTGCAAATCTGTGCTTATCGAAAGATGTTGATTTCAAGAAAACTAATATTTTTCATTACCTATTATATTTTCTGAATTATTTTGCTCATGTTTATAGCATTGGACTCGTTAATACAATTTAGTTAAATTTTCGGTAAATAAACACGAGATTTTTTCCGTGTTGGTTGCTCCGCTACGTTATTAAATGCTCACATATATATTTTTATTCAACTAAATTAACTTTAAATATTGCTTGTCTTAGAAATTCACGGCAGCTGAAAGTCATAAGTCTGTACCTCTCTTAGTTTAAGTAGCAGTTAAAGCGAAGAAAAGTTCAATGATAATTAGCAATATTGATTCGAATTATAGCACATCCGAATAAATCAGAAGCAATTGCATTTTTCTAATTGCTCGGCGCTCACATAGATTCATGGCGCAGCCTTTGCCAATTGTCTGTCACATTTGCGGCCAACAAAAGACATTAGATATGCAACTTTTTATAATAAATTGATGTTGCGAGTACCTTGATGACCGTTGCCAAAAAAAGAAGAAAAATAAGAGAACAGAAAAGCTAACGTCCCACAAGGTCGAGTCATACGAATCAGCTGCATGCTGCAAGGGTCAAGGGTTGAATTTCGGGGTTCGAGCCGGTCGGAGGTGGGCGTAAAATCGAATGCAAATATTGCTGCGGCAATTGGCAAATCTTCAATATGCAAACAGAGCAAGACGCGAACCGTTCGTCCCTTTATGTAAATTGGTTGTAAAGAAAGAAAAATATCAAAAAATGCTGTAGCACTCGACAGTCGAAACAGAGAAAACAATAAAACTGAACAACAGGTCCAACAAAGAAGTCACATTAAAAATGCTTGAATTTCAATTAAAAAGGGTCCGACAATCATAAAAAGAAGCTGAACAAAAATGCCAGCAGTAATTTATATTCATATTACGTATACGCAGCGGGCACCGAGTTCGCACTCATTTAATGATATAAACAAAAAAGAGGAAAAGTTGACGCTGAAAATGCCCCCAAAATGGGCGTCTGCACTGTTGTTTTTGTTGTTGTTTGTTGTGCTCTTGCCAAATTTAGCATAATGTGCCCCCGAATTGTCCGTCTGCGCATCGCAAGTTCCTCGTCAGATGTCGCCTTTGTCACATTCATGACAGCCCCACCAAAAAAGTCACGTTAATTTATGCCCATTCATAAATTCTGGCCTGCGACGAGGACACAGCCAGCCAGCTAGCGAGCCAGCGAACCAGCGAACCAGCGAGCCCCAGTCTGTGTCCAAATTCTTTTGCATTTTGCGCGCGCCTTTGCGTATGCAACCAAATTTATCATTTTTTTGTAAGAGGGATTCGGGAAATTTATCATCGAGGTTGTTGATTTAAATGACGGAAATTGAGCTGAAATTGACTGATATTTATGGATCCACAGCCTGACGCATCAACGAACCAATCAAGCTTAATAGTGGGTATTATCTTCCTACTGGACTTTGCGTTTACAAATATAGACATCTAGAGATATGTTATCTCCACGAAATATCGATTATATTCAAATGAAAACATATTGAAGAGTCTTTTGATATTCAAGGATAACTAATAGTAATAGTTGTATTTGCATTTATAGGAGGAGAAATCGAAGTAATAGTTCTAATAATACTATTTAATCTTAAAAGTATTAAAATCAGTACCTCTTACTAGCATTAAACAAACATTAGAACAATTAGATTAGATCAAAACAAGTTCGCATTTATATTAATAACAATAAAATATGTAGTAGTAGCAGTATAAGGATTCTTAGTATTTGAATGAGTAGTACTACTACTATCATGTAGTCGCAGTAGTAGTATTCAGTAGTAATTGTCGTAATAGTAGTCAATTTATTGCTGTAAAGCAGAGGAAACTAATTGAATTATGCTTTTTTGGGAAAAAATGTATATAAATAAAAGTAAATTAAGTTTTACGCGGGGTGCAGAAATTTAATTAATATCAAAAATAAATTACTAATATCAAAATAAATTATTCTGATAACAATAATTGCTATCAATATTTTTTATAATATGTCAAGTTGTTTTTATGGAATTAAGCTTTTATAGATGTCATATAATTTAAAATTTCGACTGCAAATAGAAACTCACTTGGAAAAATAAAACTATGCAAAGACTTAACATTGAGACTCAATCTATTTTTTTTTTTTTTTTATGTAACTTTAGTAAGCAGAAAATCTATTTAGGAAAATACACAGCAATTTCTCGTCATTTATTTAGTTAAATATTTTGAAATGAGCAAACCCATGTCGACTTGACAGCTCTTCAGGCAAAAGCATTGCATTTATTTCTCGCACATCTTTGTCTGTGCGTTGATTCAGCAGTTCCACCTACAGCTGAGCTGCTAATTAGCCGTGTCAAGGGGTACAATACGTACAATTAAATGACAATAAAATATACTGAAAAGAAAATGGCCATCGTTAGCGGAGGATATGCAAGCGTTGCAAGCGGTGACAAATCGGAATTCATTACAATAATTAAAGGCAGCAACAATTTAATTTAATATTAATTTGCCATTTCACTTGATTTATTTGCACAGTCAACCTGAAGGGAGAAGTCGAATGGAAAATGTTTCACGTGCTCTTCTTTCTTATTATTTTGCCGTCGTCTTTGCGATTTCCTTTGCTGCAAATGAAATAATTAAAATAACACGAATGCTCGAGCTGCACACATGGCGTATGCTTGTTATTGTTGTTGGCTTGTGGCATGTTTTCTTAATTTAGGCAAAGCGTGGGCTCATTCCGAACGCTTTGTGGCAACAACAATTGCCACAGAAATTATCAAAATAAATATGGCCACAACAATAGAAAAACTTCTGCTTTGACTGGCTGACAGAGGCCAGGAAGTCAATGGGCCATAATTTGATACAAGTACATAAATATGATGTTCGCTTCAAACATTTGATTTTTATGGCAACAGCCGCAGAGGCAGTGAGTGTCGGAACATCTTTAATCTGTTGCTGATTGAAGCATTTGCGTAGATGTTATTTGCTTCAATGTGTGCACAGTTATTTGACTTGAGTAAATATTTTCAAACATTTTCAACTCATATACAAACAGCATGATACAGCTGAAATGCTGTGAAACAATCTATTATTTGTTAATTGCGCGTGATTAAACATAAAATTTGAATTGCCAATATGTTGATGGAGAGCTAACTAAATAGACAGAAAACCGAAAGGGTTACTTCGCACAAGGAAAGGCAAATACATGTGACTATGGGAAAACAAAAGATCTACTAATTGTTAAGTAACTTGAAAAAATTCTTGGCATATCTTATATTGTAATCATGCTATTTGAAATGAACTCAATGCACTTTTATGGGGCATAACTCTTGCATCGAGTTCATTGTATTATTTAGCCTCAATTTACTTACAAAATTAAACAAATATTGCAGAAAAATTTGAATTTCTTAAAAAAAAAAAAAACAGAGCAAATTCTTTTATTTAAATAATTAAAGAAGCGAAAATAATTAAGAAGCGAGTAACAAAAATAGTGCTGAATATTAAATTACCTCTATTGTGCAATATTCAAAATATATTTCTATATGATTCCGACAATTTAAGATATATTATCCTCGCAGTCCGTGCATTAGATTCAATCATAATTTACTTTAATTGTTCACTTAATTCTGCTTATTTTATTTTACTCCTATATATAGTTAAGTATTTCACAAGCAAAACCTAGAAGCGAGCAGTAGTAGCCCTAACTCCGTGACTTACGTCAGCAGAAGTCAAGAGACTGGGGCCTATTAGTATTAACCGAAAATAGTCAGCTCAAGTAGGCCCTAGTGTAACCACTGTAATTGTCATTAGGCAAACATTGTTATGCTCTTCAATTGGCTGCCACTTGAAAAAGGCAATTTGAAAGCGCTAATTCAAGTGAGTACGCCCACACACACAGGCGCTCATACACACACACACATAGTAAACAAGCCCACAGGAATTTTCCAAAAATTATCTTTACGTAATGTGAGGGGTGCGTAAGGCTGAAAAAGTGAAAGTGAAAGTGCCATTAAGTAACTTTCACGCCTAACAATAATAATTCGAATAATTACAGCCATGTCGAGGAGGCAAAGAGTGTTGCCATTTGCCTCGGGCCGGGCCAAATATTTGGCCAACATATTTGAAGAGCAGTCAACAGGGGCAATCAGCATAAATTTGTGTATACCCTAGCTGTAAACTGGGCACAGCAAGTCAGGAAAACAAAGGAAGGCAAATTTTAGTAGGGAATATCAAAGTGAACGAAGTTTTCTAGCTCGCAGAATATATAGCTCTTATATATGAAGTACTCAGAAGATAGACTTTTCATTAGTTAATTACAAAATAACAATTCATATGAACTTGAATTTTAAGAATGGCAAACTAGGTTCTAGAGACAGCAGCTCAAGCTACAAAGTTAAATCGAGAGCATCTTTTAGTCGATCACCGTTTAATCGATCTAGATATTTTATGCCATTCTCTTGTTGATTTATCATTTCTGGGTGTGAGAGAAAAAGTTCGGAAATCTTTCAGCACATCCATTGCTTGCCAGATATCCAGCTGCTTTAATTATGCCGGCCTGGCCATTATTATTTATTATTATTATTACTTCTTGATTAATATTTACACAGAAGCGCATAAAAAACGGGCGACTGTGTAAATATTTACAACATTTGCGCGTGTCTTCACTTTATGATGGGGCATTAGTTGGTCAATATATCAAGCTGATGATGCACAGTAGAAGAGCTGTGGAGGGGGCTAATCAACGAGCGGCATAAAATGGCATTTGCAGCCGGCGTTAACATATTTAATGAGCCCGATTCTTGACCGACAAACAATTAAAACTTCTTTGAAATGGCTGCTCTGGGTAAATAATACTAAAAAAAAAAATTATTTAAGAATCGTAAAATCTGTTTTTATATTCGTTTTCTTTTTCGTGTATTTATAGCAAGATAATCCCGTTATGATCTTCAGCTAGGGCATTCTTTTCCGGCCGAGCGCTCTTCAACTGTTTTTTTTTTTGCTTTTCTTTTCTATTTTTTTTGAATGTGTTTTTTATGTTCTTGCAATTTGCCTGCCCACCAGCCAAGCATTTAGCTGCAAATGGTCGATGGTCGATGAAACAGCGCCTGCTCTTGGCCGGATTTCGACTTTTGTCTGTATTGTGTTTTCTTCTCCCTTTCCATTCTCGTTTTCTGTTTACCTTAGTTGCTGCGCAGCAACACTTAGGTATTTGTTTAGCACTATATACTACGAATTGGCATTCACATTAATTGAGTAATTATTTTTGTGTGTATGCAAAACGTGCTGTGGCTCATGTATGTATTTTTATACATGTATGTTTGTATGAGCAGCATCATGCGGTGATACGCCCACTGACCACACCCACTGACCTACGTACCGACGCTGACGCGTCCTTCAGGCGCTGCGCGGCTCTGAGAGTGTCTGTGCAATGATTCTGACAATTTCAGAACGAATGACTGACATTTCCATTTGCAAATTGACAAAACCCGCGAGCGTGGCTCAAAGCAAAAGCACAACAAAAACAAGAAAGAAAGCTCTAGTCGAGACTGCTCGACTACGAGATCCCCTG
>NW_022045940.1:126641-191406 GCF_001654015.2 Drosophila navojoa
TTTTAACAAAACCATTATACCCTGATTTCCCATTTTCAATGGGTTCAGGGTATAACAACAAGAATTGAAAACTGTCACAGCTTCCACAAAAAAAACAACAGACGAACGAACAATGCGTCACTTGTAGTTACCCTGGTCAGTGTAATAGACCTCACTGCATCAGCTAAACTATACCAAACTATCTTTAGACTGGCTTTTACTCCATCCTAATATGACCACATTCTTGGCACTTACTTGCGTATACTTAATGTAAAGTACGAAGCACGAGACAGTGTGCCCTAAGATCAATTACTCAAGTTTTCTTCACATACCTAATGCGTTCCTTTGCCTCATACAGGGTATAAGACTGCTCGCTCCGCTATGAATGTTTTACTGCGTCATGTGATTAAGCATCTGCATTATTAACTAGTTGAAATGCGGACTTCAATTGAATAAAAATACACAATAAGTAAGGAGATACATATGTATCTACCCAAATCTCAGCGTTTACAACCAATCCGGAAAAATAATCTCTGATATGCTCCAACAATAATTCAGCATAAGCATATTCCAGCGCTTTCAAAATAACACTTAATATATATTATTTAGACGCTTCTCACAGTTACGCAAATTGAACCCTACTCAGGTGCAAGCATGAGCTTTTAGTTATGTTTGAAGAGGGTATGCATGACTAGCGTTTCCCAGTACTGGTTCAGCCAGCAGAAGAGGACTTTTGCTCATTTTATGCTTAATTGAACTCTTGTCATATGGCTGACAAGTTGTTTACGATGTGGGGCAAATGTATCTGCATAATAAAAAGAAAAAAAAAAAAACAGAAGGGGCTAAACTTTTATATACTTAACATACAAACGGCAGGCACACTTAAGTGTGAGAAAAATGTATAGAAACCAGCAGGCGAATCAGCGTGAAATGCTGCGTGCCAAAAGAAAAAAGGGCAAAGCAAAACAGAGCAATATCAACTTAGCCCCTTCATAGACTTTTTCTAGAGCGAGGAAAAAAATCAGAGTTTAATTAAATCACAGCTTGAACCTGAACTGCGTCTAGTTGCCACAGACCTCTAATTAGTTTTATACTATACTCTGGTATTCTTTACGCTATTATATTCTGAGTCTGTGTTTTGGTTTTTTTTTTTTTTTTTTAGTGTGCCTGCCCTGTTAAATTGAATGTATAAAATTAAATTATGTGCTGGAAAATCATGTGGTGCTTGCAACGTCGCGCTTCATTTGCTCCGCACTGACAATTGCAGCAGTTTTAATTAAATTTTTATGACAACTCCTGCAGAGAATGGGGACACGTCGAGCTCTGTGTGTGTCCACAGACAAGGGCTACTAATTAGTCGACGCCATTGGTAGCTTAAGCTTTCAATTGTTTAAATAAACACGGTCTGGCTTTTTTGATCTCGATTGCAGTCAACATTGCGTATGCGTAATGCCATTGAATGCGCCCGTAGTCGACAATGTAATGCCAAGTGATTAAAAAAGAGCCCATATTTAATAGCTGGCTCAGTGACATAATGACACTCGGTAATTTCGATGCCGATTAAGTTCTCACTCCCTAATGCCAGAGCTGATGAAGATGATAATAGCCAAAGGGCAAATCTAAAGCCAGCTGCCAGCCGCAGACATTTGTTTCATATTCTCAGTATTTACTGCGGACTGTGTAGACATTAGACTCGACCGAGTAAAAGTTTCCTTCTTGTTTATATTTATTATGCAATCATTTACCAGTTACTTGCCTATTCTAGTAAATGCCTGCAATGATAAGATGATTCTAATAATAATATGTATATGTTTTATGATCTAGATGTCTTACCAATAACTGTCAAATACGCTTTATATACATACATGCAATGAATTTACAGCTACGATTCATAATTCAATTGAATTTAAATTTGAACTATATCCTAATTAGCTCTTTCCTACTTAGCGAACAATTACAATGGGCATCTATTGCTTGTGCAATCCGAAGCTACAAATCATCTGCAAAATGAGATTCCGAATGAGACTAGACTGTAAATAATTAAAGCATCAATATTCGATGTTCAACAATAAGTGCAATGCGTTGGCCAATTCGATATAAAATATTCACGTTTAGCAATAGGAATTACATTATTTCTTAAATATTTATGAATAGCCAACGAGGTATTCCATGCCGCTGGCTACCTTGTAGCTCAGCGTTGTAAGATGACGCAATTGCAGGCAGCATGTGACCTCTCATTAAACCAGAACCAGAGCCAGAACCCGAACCAAAGACACCCCGCTGACCTATTTGCGGCATCGCAATAATAATAATGAGAGCCATAATAATAATTCCTGCATGTTTTCCTTCACTTGTCAGTGGTGTGCCAAAAATAATTGAGAGGCAGCCGCTTGAAGTTTCATTCACGCCAGCCTTGTCAGATCGGCCTGGCCTGGCTATATATAGGGGCTATATGACGTGTGTGTGCCAGGGCAATTGTTATATATCTGCATCTTTACAAGCAGGTCAGACAATTCGCCCAATTAGCGAGTGGCCAAGAGTCTATATCATTGAACTTGTTGTGCGCTACGCTGCGGCATTGCCAGCTAATTGAGTTTACACAGATGAAATAGATGAAGACGCAGAAGAAGAAGAAGAACAAGAAGAAGAAGGAAGGGAAGAACCTTCTGCAATTGAGCATTTATTTAAAGAAGCGTTTCTCGTATTTAATTTATGGCGTTTTACGAATTTTACATGCACTTCAGGTAAAGCGAGTGTGGAATCGCTCAGCGCAATGGATAAAGAAAAATAAATATTGAGATTTATATTAAAATCGTATGCCATAAACCATTCAATTTAGATACGCAAAGCGGAATGTCTTCGAGCTGATTTATTGTATTTAAATTGCCATAAATCTTGATGCTGTTTGCAACTTAGCGTCTAATTAAAACGTATCTCGATATTGAACTTATAGAGCGGCCACATATCCAGAGTGCGAACTCAAGTTGAATAAATACTCGTAAATTACGAGCTAATTAATAGCTTTCTGGTCAAAGCAATTTCTATAGATCCTGCCAAGCTATAAATCCAGCTGGTACGCATGGAAGACAACTATATCAACTGCGTAGAGCTATCTCTATATAACGAAGATGTCTCTCTACAGATAGACAACAGCAACAGTTGAGTACAGCGAGAGTTTTTTGCAGCCTTAAACCTTATACGGTTTTGGATTCTTCACTCAATCATGGAAAACCGTTTAATTCCTGTGTTAATGTCTCAAAAACACCAATCATCCTGGTGCTTCTTTAGGGTATCCTACGGTCGATTACACACACAGCACATTTATGCGCATCCCCATCTAGTTGAGATTCGTTTGCTACACAAATTGGCATTTAAAATTTAACTGCATGTTTTATTAGTGTGCCTCCCTTTCCAATCGGCAGGGCCCCTGGCAAGCGCCAAATTGCAATAAATAAAATTGTAGAAATGTCAAAGTGTTTTGATAAATTGTTTGCCTTAGCTCGGCTCTGCCATAAATTATACGACCTACCCGCCGCCGTTTCCAGCTTTCGGCCATTTTGCCAACCTTTTATTGGTTAAGCCTTTTCGGTTACAGATTGATCGGATCAGAGATACCGCTAGGCCGCTGCGACTGCTGCTGCTGCTGCAGAGGTCGCTGCTGCCGGCCAATCCATTTGAGACTCGAGGCGTATGCAAATCAATGGACCTCTTCCCTTCTTTGTTTATGGGGCGTGTGTGCTCAGCGCAATTTACAAACCATTGAGCAGCTGATTTGCTCCTGATTTCAACTTTAGCTTATGCCATATGCAAATGTCAATGTCAAGACGCAACTGTTGCCTGTCCCCTTATTTTTCCTCTGCTTGTGGCCAAGTGCTCTTTGACTTTGAAGCCAAGGCTAAGTTTATTACGCCCGCTTGCATGCACAACCTCTTAAGAAACTAAGCCTTTGGATTTCTGGCCCAGCCCTAATGAAAGTGGAATACAGCTGGGACAAAACTTAAACAACGCAGTACAAAACTCAACACAAAAGCCAAGCAGAAGTGGTTCACAAAACGTCCGTGAATGTTTGGCTTACAGATGCCCTATTTTAAAGGCCATATATTTGACGAATTCTTATCAAGTTATAGCCTCATACTATCATAATAATATTTATACTAGACTCTATGCTCTTAAATCAAATATATATATATTTTTTTCTAACATCTCTAATCGGACAATTGTGATTACTACCTTTGTAAGTACTCTGAAATACACTTATATAGTACATATGTAATAGATTAATATAAATTTGAGTATTTCGATAGACTATTAATGCTATTAATGCTTCCTTGTACGCAATAACAAATTGTCTGTTTCTTACAATCGAGTCTTATGCTAGTCTATCATATACGACCTATACCCTCCATATCTATTTTGGTAACAGAGCATTGGGACAGACAATGTCTATTCTATAATTCAAAAGCTAAGCAGCAGGCATAGTATTCAAACTGGCCGTCAGTCAAATAGGCTGTGCGTCAGTCAGTTAGTCACTTAGTCAGTTAGTCAGTTAGTCAGTCAGCCAGTCCGTCATTCATTCAGTTAGCTGGCTGTCAGTGCTTTGAGCTGCTCTTGAATATATGAGTGTTGTGTCTGTGAGTCTGTCTGTGTGTGTGTAAGTACAAATGTGTGTCTTGGTTTTCAACTTCCGCCTGCACTTGCATAAATTACTTGTGTTTGTGTGTGTGTGTGTGCGTGTGTGTGTGTGTGAAGGCTGTCTGTCTGTGTGCGTGTGCATGTCTTTATATATTATTATTTATGAATATGACTTTGCCTGACACATTGCAGCAGAAAGCAACAAAGTTTTTACACCCATGCCTCCCCAGCACCAGCTTGCTGTCTGTCTGTCGGCCTGTGTGTGTCTGCTTGTCTGTCTTTATATGGTCGCTTGTAAAAAATCCGGCAAAGCTTCAGTTGACGTTCTCCCTGCCGCTTTTACAGCCCTTTTAACTCTGCATCTACCATCTGCCTTAGCCCAACACAGGACCATAAAAGTCCAGAATATCGGGCATGGAACGAGCAAACTAACATGAAAAGTGCACTGCATTAGGATTTATAGACCAATAGCCAGCAGGGAATCAGGCTAACACAGGAAATTAACTATGATAATGAGCAGCGAGCTGAATATGCTTAAGGTCACAGCCTGGAAATGAAATTCAATATATCTCGTGAATGCAGCTTTATTACAAACAGGAGTCACAAAGCTTCCTAGATCCTAATTAAAAATAAGATCTACTTAGCTGGAAAATGACTAACAAATATGTAGGCAGATCGACAGATTTATTAAAACTGTGTAGACAGTAAGACAGACATTTTGCAGAAGGGATACAAAGGTGATCAAAACTAATTGAGTATTTGAAACTTCACATATATTTTGTCAAAACTTAAACTATATTTCTAATTATTTTCCCGAACATCCCTATTTTGACATTCAATAAAATGACAATGTTTTCGATTTCAGTTTCAGATATCAACTGAAGAAAATTGAAAAATAAATACAAACGGCTTGTATAGAAATCAAGCTAATCATATTCGAGCCCAACCCAAAAAGGGGTCACTTCACTCCAGAGTTTCGTTTGATTGACCCACAAGAAACTCTTTTGCTTTACGCAAACTACTCTCTTTGCTTCCAACCTGTATTTCATTCATATTTGCCCTAGCCCGTTTAGACCATCTATACCTATACTATAATACATATGTACGTATATTAAGTCTACGCCCAGTTAATGCTAACGAAAATAAATAAATTCTGAGCTATGGAAAATCAATAGTTGACAACAACTAAACGCAAGGCCAAACAATCCATTGTGAAAAACGTTCACAAAAAGGCCAAAAAAATATTTTTGTTAGTAGCTTTTATTGCTGCTGCTTTTGTTGGTGTTGCCATTGCAAATGTCGTTGCTTCGCGTAATTAAAGCCAAAAATAGAACTATAGAACAGACGTACACGTCGACTTTTCAGCGCATGTATATATATATATATATATATATATATATATATATATATATAATTCAGACTTTGTGCAAAGCTTTTATTAATAGACACACAGCGCAAAGGCCAAGTTAACAGCCGAGGCAACACGACTCCTAATTGAACCAGAAATAAACAGAGGAAAACACTTCAAATTAAATGCGAACCGCGCTTAATGCACTTAAGTAAAGCGCACAATGAAGATGGTGAGCGAGTGGCCGGCCAGGGCGCTGCGAGGCAGGAGCGTGTTACAATGGATGTCAATGTCGAGCTGACGTTTCCGAGCGTCCACTCGCAGGTAGCACGGTCTGCTCGGTCTGCTCGGGCCCTCTTCTGGCCAGGCTATGCGTGCCTGCTCGCCGCGTACCCACTTTAACACGCGTCGCTGACAACTTGCGGACTTGACTTATGCAATCGCAAAACGACGACGACAATGCCTGACAATTGCTGTTTGCATCATGGTTGCAAGGCCAGGAACAAAGGGAAATACGTTAGTCTTAGCAGACGGGCTTACTCAACTGATTAATGCGTACTTTAATGCTCTCCAAACCTAATTTGATTCTACCATTGATTAGTAGCTAGCATCGTGCAGCTGAAGAGGCTTTCTACAAGTCTAATATAATTCTCTTCAGTTTTCGCACAAGTCTGAGAAATCGCGGTTTCAACTAATGGCTTGTAGCTGCATTCAAAAAAAAAATAGATTTTTTATTTATAGCGTGAATCAAACAACAGCCTACACCTGAAATTCGAGGAGACAAACGTTAAACTTTCAAATAAATCTTTCAAATAATCTTGATTTATTTAAAAAGCCTAATCCATATAATATTTGCTTAAGGTTAGTTTCGTTTCGCCAGATAAATAATTTTTATGTAATTGTATTGATTTCAATATATTCCAAATCTCTAACATATCATTTAAAAATAATGTATATAAAACAAAATAATAATATTGATGAAAATAAAATGAATAAAATTATTTTATAGTATTATTTTTTCGGGATTTTCTCAGACTGTAAATACTTTTGCTCAACTTTCTTTGAGCTATTGAACTATCCGGGTCACAGTATTTTAGTATTATTATGAATTCTTCAATCAGTAACTATTGATATAAGTATTCATTCATAAGCTCCTCGGTCCACATTATTCCTGCTTCGAGACAGCTTCAATACAAAAATGCTGAGCCACCCCGACCTCGCCACACCAAAAATGTATCCGCCATTCAGCAGGTATTTTCGCTGCTGTCATGTGAAACGCCCATTACGGCGTCCAGCGTGAAAGCCCTCAAGTATGCTTGGCGAATTTTTACACTATTTCTGCTCCACCATTTCCGTTTCCGGGCGTTGCTGTTCTCGCTTGTTTCTGGTTTATTTTCGTTCGCCGTTGACAGTTTGCAAAATGTGCGACAAGTTGAATTTAATTCATTCAATTTCTTTCAATGTTTGAGTATTTTACAGCACAAACAAATCGCCTGTTTATTTGCATGTCAAATTGTTCATGTGTCGTGCGTATACTTAATGTTTGTAGTAAATATTTATGCATGCTTATTCATGTTGATATTTCGTTCGCACACCCATTTTATGAGCAAAGTGCGTGTATGGACATTGAAGCTGATTTTTTTTTTTTTTTTTCATTCACTCTTGTGATTAATAATACCAATAAAATAATGGCAAAGAAACCCACAACATTAAAGCTAATTATATTTAAGAGACGGGCTGCTTTAATGGGCATAAGCTGTTAATAAGTTAAGTATTTTAAATGAAGTGGAGATATATATGAAAAAACATAGAGCTTGAAACTTAAAAATTATTCTATATACCTTCAATAATCATTTCAATTAAACGCTAAAGTGACTATACGTCTTTTCAAATTAAACTAAAGAAAACTCCAATGGTTTACCTCACCTAGTGCTCCCATATATTACAAATCTCTACAAAATATTAATTGCATATACTAACAGGATGACTCCTTGATCTGCAGAATACAAAAGACTCATTCATTTCAGTAATTTCGGAATGAATTTGGTTCTTAATAGATACATTTAGATTTCCCCATTGATTACTGACCTTAAATTACATTGCCAGCTGAATAGAGCTTTTGTATCTGATATATGCCCTTTGCTATGCATTTCTTTTGAGCACTCGAAATTTCCCGAGTGCTGCTGTCGGCAACAGCAGCATGAATTATATTACGTTATATGGGAGAGTTCACACAGCAGACTAATCTGGGCCATAACTTATACAGTTGAGAGCAGCAGGACTTGTACGCAGCTAGAATGCGCTTGGCAAACATTAGCAGCGCGTGCAGCTGGCAACAGCAGTAGAAGATGCAGCAGCAGCAGCAACCATATGGAATGCGGCATGCGGCATGCGGCATGCGGCATGCGGCAATTTGCACTGAAAAATGCAATGAGAGCTGGCCTTTTCGAGTGCCATCCAAGGCAAAATGCATAGCGAAAGTTTTTCACATATTCTGCACAAGTATAAATATATTTGTTGCCTCACATGCCATTGCACAATCTCAACAGGAGCAACAACAACAAACTGCAATAGCTTCTGGCCATGTAACTCGTATTTGTAGTCCTTTATGCGTTTTGTAATAACAAACGGCGCGCCGACAATGCGAAGGTCCTTCTAATGAGCCTGACCCAGAATGTTGGCTTTCAATGCAATTCCCTTTGGCCATAAAATGTCAACACACAACTCTGGATGCTAAGTCTTTAAGCAACGCTTGCTATTGCTATTGCCCTTGCAATTGCAATTGTAGTTGCAATTGCAGTTGCTGTTGCAGCTGCTGTTGCAGCTGCTGTAAATGCAATAAGCTACACACTGAAACGTGTTAGTTTACCAGTCAAAGCTCAGACTTTGTATGTTCTGCCAGGTACTAAATGTAGTACAACTTTTCAAAGTCCTGTTCAGTAGTTGATCCTTTTGTAGTTATTTCTGCGGCAGTTTGCTGTTCATGATGTTCGTGTGAAAAGTTCTGCAACATTCAGAAAGAGGGAGAATGCAAAAGCAACACAAAATTGTAAATACCCTAACCGACATATGTTATATACAAATAAAACTTTGTTCATAAGGTTATGTATAATATAAATTAATAATTTATTGTAATGGCTTATGTTTCCTATTTGGAAAGGAAAGACTTAGTCATTTACAAAATTTAAAACCTAAACTGGTGTTTAAGTTCAGTTTTGTTTAAAAATGTTCTGATTATCATGCTTAAGTCCTAATAAATGCGGAACTGAAGACAAATATTCTATAAAAAGTTGCCGGATTATTGTTTGCGATTGTTACAATTTTACTATGATCTAAAAGTTCGTTGAAAAAATTATTATTATGGTGCAAAGAGAATAATATCTTATATAAAATTGATGAACTCATATACTAGTTTTTATATTTATTTCACATAAAACTTAATGTAAAAGGATTTTATTTAATTGAAAATTAAATAGAATAGACAATATGTTTTTTGAAATAAGTAAATTGTTTTGAAATAAGTAAATTTTTACATTTTTATTGCCATATGTTATTGTATATCTTTTGAATCGAAAATTCTTTGCCGTGCATTCAATTTAAAAGATTGTATTCAGTCACTGGGAGTTACAAAATGTATGACATAATTAAAATACTTTACAAAAATGCACAAAAGCAAAAGAAAAACAACAACAACAACAACAACGGCAACAAGTTGCCCCCATGAGCCCGCATTGATTGTGTTTCGTTGGCCAACTCATTTAGCGGCAGCTGTGCGAACGACTACAAAAAATGGGTAGCTACATGTCCGTGACGCACAGGCCGTGTCCGCCGTAAAGTGGATATGCCGCAGGAGCCGCAGCCAGCAGACAAAATGCCGCCCGCTATTTTCGAACAGGACAAACGCTTAGTGCACATCCTGGCGCGGCGGCGACTGGAGCTGCAGCTCATCCGTCGTCTCATCCTAAAATTGTTTTTGTTTTTGTTTTTCTTTTCAATATTTTTGTTGTTGCTGCGAATTGTTGCTTTGTTTCAACGCCCGCAGCGACCGCACAGCAGACAAGCAACAACAAACAACAACAACCGACAACAACAACAATAAGAAAAGCACAGTAATTTATGCTTGTTATTTTGCTTTGTAAAGCAATTTATATCGCGTTCCCTTTGTTATAAACATAAGTACATATTTAACTCACAGCGCTGGCTGCTGATATGATCCGGCGTGGGCGTCGGGGTCAGGGCAGTCGGACTGAGGCGATTTCCCCTGCAGCGCTTTACTCTGCACGAAGCTAGCCGAGCTCAGCTGCGAGCTGCAAGCGAAAGAAGCAGCGAGAACATGCCACATTTCGTTGAAGCTTATCACACACACTCACCCACACACACGCGAACTCCCTCAAACTCACGCACACAAGTTTGTTGCGTGTTGGCTCTAATCCTGTTAGTTGCGCTTTTTTAATAGCATTCTATAGGGTATTTTTTGAGGGTGTTTCAACCTTCTATTTAAGTTTAGAAAAATTTGAAATATTTTTATACATTAAAAAGAATATATTTTGTAGATTATTAAGATGATATATAAAATTAAAAAAATAAATAAATAAAATAAAATAAATGGATAAAGTATTTCAATAAATATATTAGAAACCAAACTTTTAATAATTTAATTTATATTCTGCTGATTTCTTTCATATAACTTAAATATATATAAATTAAATAATAAATATGTAAATACATCTAAATTTATTTTATGAATATTATACTACTTAGTTAGTATTGTATTGTGTTATCAAAATAACTCTGCCATCATACATCATAAAATTAGACTTTTGGTAAAATATTTAAATCCACCTCAAAAATAATAATTACAGCTACTTTATTCAAATGTTTCACATGCATGAGTCTTTTATCAATAAGATTTCAGAGTAAATGATGTGGTTTTAATAAATTGAAAAAAGAAGGGTATTTTCAAGTGGCTGCAGAACCAATGAAATTAATTTTTCTAAGCTCTCAAATAGTTGCACGGACGTCCCGTGGTCAGCGCAGCGGCAGCTCAAAGCTGTGTTTATGTGGACGCTTTTGCTTGTGTGTGTGTGTGTGTGTGTGCACGCACGTACCCAGACGCATTTGTGTGTGTGAGTGAATGCGTGTATTGTATGCTATTAATTTAAAGCTCCACCCACAGGGACATGCACACAAGGCCTCACACGCTAAGCCAATAATGAGCTGGCTGTCAAAGTAATTGATTTAATTTTTAGATTTTTTCTTTCACAATGCTTTGAAATATGCAACAGCTAATTGAAAATACTTTGGCGTTGGTGCTCCACAGATAAAGCCGGTGTCAGGGGTAGTTGAAAGTAGTTTTTCATGTTAAGCGCAATTCGATTGCCGTACGTAACTGCCAATAAATCGCATTTCAATTGAAATATAAAACACCTTCTGCTGCCCTCCTTTTATTTGCAGATTACGCCAGCAACGAACAACACACTCAAATCTAGTATATATATATATATATATTTATTTATAAACATAAATATATATATATATAAAATAAGGTAAAACATATATAAAGTAAAATGGATTCTGCCGCAGCTGCCGCCGCCGCCAAGCGCGTACAAATCGAGAAGGCGCACAACTTTATGCGCCAGTATCGCGATCCCGAATCGCGCGAGCTAAAGAAACTATCAGCCAATCAGTTTATGGATGTGTGGGCACACTACGATAAGGATGGTGGGTATATACAAATATCTCGTTTATTCGACTGCCTCGACCTTACTTGTTTCACAGGCAACGGCTACATTGAAGGCACCGAGCTGGATGGCTTTCTGCGCGAGTTTGTGTCCAGTGCCAATGTGACAGACATAAGTCCAGAGGTAAGCAGGAGACAAAAGCGACTTCTCCATTTGTGCTATCAAAAGCTCATCAAAATTCCTCTCTTCTGCTCTATTGCTCATTCCTCTTCATGCAGGCTGTCACCGACACAATGCTGGAGGAGCTGAAGTCCTGCTTCATGGAGGCCTACGATGATAATCAGGATGGCAAAATCGATATCCGAGAGGTAAGACACATGCATTTTATGTTCATCTCCATCTCATCTGCAAAACATATTTGTTTGTAGCTTTGCTGTTTTAGAACTTCCAGCGACATTTTAAGCTGCTTTTCTTTTTGTTTGCCGTTCCTTTCGCTTATTTTACGCTCTGCCACGCCCACACGTGTCGTTTGCGCAATGTTGCTGTACGTGCATATCTTTCCATGACATCTATTTTGGAGCTTAGCGCTGAGCGCGTGTCCCAGTCGAAGTTTCAATTTGCGCGTGCTTTGCTATTACTATGCAGCAAGCTGTCTATTGATGGTCAACATCAGCTTAGGCACGAGTAAACACAGCTCCACCTGACTCATGTTAACCCTCAAACGAAGGCAGCACACACATATATACATATGTATAGATCTCAATTTGATATAGTGTAGAGTAACAAGAGCCAAAATGATAACAACCCGATTTTACCCAGCTCTAGTGGGATTCGCGATGAGTAAACAAGGCTACAACATGCCCTACTGAAACAATAAAACGATTCTACTATGATTAAAAGTTAGCCTATTAATATAATAACTACGTTTAAAAGAGAACTTTTAACCTTTCAATCAGAGCCTTCAAATATATATATGGAATTTATAGTAACATCCATATTAGCTTACATCTTGCCTGGAAATCATTACCTCAGCATCTTTGATCACACGCGCTTCGTGTTTTATTGCAAAAATGTTGCCAACGGTCGTCCATCTCTAGGGAGAGTCTTGCGCCACATTTGCTGCTGCGTTTTGGAAATTGCTTTTTAAATGATGCTGTAGCATTTGTGCACTCTCACCCTCGCACTCGCTCTCCCTCTCCCTCTCGTTCTCGCTCTTCCTTGTCGCTGTCTGACTGCGCCAATTTGCTGTGGCTCAATAATTTATTTGGCCATTTCACCATTTGCCAAGGCCCAAACTTTTGCGCCAAGGTCTACGAAAAAGTTTTGCCCGCTACCTCCTTAAAATGAGTTTTTAATTGAGGCTTACAGCAGCCGACACAGCCATAGCAATAGTATTTCGAGTGGCTTTAAAAATTGAATGAATGAGAGGCACTAGAGGAACCATTGCTGCCTACATTGTCGCCTGGCCCACATGATAAATGAGGGAAAGTTTGTGCCAGGTAGCAGGCTCTAGTTATCTCTGATTATTGTTTTGTCCGAACCCTTTGTGACTTCAAAAAGCACTCAGCTACCCAAATCATTCATCATTTATTCATTTCCTTACAAAAGTGTTACGCATACGCCATGTAGCACATCTGAGATTTTGGCGTATTTAACATTTTCCTCATCTTTCGTGTGCTGCTTTCAAGGTTCTCGTTTCGCTATAGTTCTGTTTGCCTAAGCACAACCAAAGTGTAATTAACTTAAGTGCTGGCAAAGAATATCTAAATTGTTGTCTAATGAAATTAAAAGCAGCAACTTTCAGAGAGCCGCGGCATTTAGTTGCCAGTTTTGGTTGAAATGCGAATCGACACTTTAACTATGCAGCCAAAGTTTTGAGTTGCAACTCGTCTGAAAACGGAATTGAAATTATAGCCTTCGGGCTTAGTTAGGCAAAATATTTTCAGTGAAATGGAAGCACAAACTCCGTCGAGCAGCCGCCCGTTCTCCACCCCAGCCATTCATACAAGCGGTTCAAGTTTGCAGCTGCAAAATGTTGATTCCCGTATTGTGAAAGGCGATTTACTTGAATTTCTGTTAGTTTTATCGATTAGTTGCAGTGATAGAGCATCAAGTTTGTTTAAACGAATTCTTTAGACCCAAAGGGGAACTAAGTTTCCTAGAATGAACAGGAATCAGCTTTAATTTTATTAAATTATCCCAACACAGCATCAAACTGCATTGATAAAGAATAATTTGAAAGAAATTGATATGAATTTGAAAAATTGCTCTTGCTTGTTTTATGCTATTCGCTTGACCTCAGTATATCTCCTAGCCTAGCTATAGCTCTTTTAAGTCGTGTTTCACGCCAAGTTGTTTTTAATATATGCTCACTTTCTCAACAGAGTTATTTTGTTATGATTGCGTAAATGTTTCCTTTCCACTTTTTCTTTGCACAAAATTATTTTCACAAACTTACTCCAATTGCTTGCATTTCTCACAGATCTCACATTCAGTACATGCTTGAAGCGAAAATTATGCTTCAAGTTAGTTCAAGTTTAAGTGCCTGCACTCAAGTATTTTCGCTTAACACATATCTTTTCCTTTTTCTTTCGAAAATTAATGTATTTACAGCTTGCCCAACTTTTGCCCATGGAAGAAAATTTCCTTTTGCTCTTCCGCTTCGATAACCCCTTGGAATCAAGCGTCGAATTCATGAAGGTAAGTGCTGGTCAACGAGGCGTTAAACAAGGGGCAGGCCCCATGGCTCGGTCCCTCCTGGAGGACTGGACGAGTGGACTGAGTGGGCTGAGCG
This sequence comes from Drosophila navojoa, assembly GCF_001654015.2. Next base: position 141,076 of record NW_022045940.1, read on the forward strand.
AAAAGCCAAGGCTGTCCCCGAATGTTTCCCTCTAATTAATTTTTCTCATGATGCTATTTGGTCGATTAGATCTGGCGTGAATACGACACTGATAATTCTGGGTACATTGAGGCGGATGAACTAAAGAATTTCTTACGTGACTTGCTCAAAGAGGCCAAAAAGATCAATGATGTCTCCGAGGATAAGCTCATTGAATACACAGACACCATGGTGCGTATACATGATATTTTATCCACATAGATACACCATAGTTCATTATAACCAAGTGTCATGCTAGCAAAAATCGCTGACCACTCAATGTCAATGTTGTCCTCAACACTTTGTTTGCCAAGTCAAGCGTAAAATGCGGCAATTAATTTCTGGCGTGGCGAGAATTATGCGAATCTGCGCCGCAATTTATATGCACTCAAAATGCTGTTAATTAAAAACTTTATAATGGGAGAACGCCAAGCAGATGTATGTGTGTGTGTGTGTATATGCCACACAGTTTGTTGTGCCTGCAACTCCTAAGGCAGCCGCATCACACTCTCCTCTGCTTCTTCTTCTTCTCGCTTGCCTATGATAAGTTGTGCCTGGTTCATAAACTCCTCCGTTCTAGACATTATTTTCGGTGCACGTATCACAATAACTGATGATAAAAATGTAGCTCGCTGGCAAAACTCGCAACTCATTTGCAAGTTAAATTGCCAGCGCTGAAGATGGAAGCGAAAAGTTGTCAAAGATTAAATGAAGTTGGGAAAATTCACCAACAAATTGTTTCTATAAGAGATAGACCAGCAATAAAATTAAATATGACATCCTGTAACTCAAAAAACTTTTTTGCATTATCTAGTCAGCCATAAAAACTGCGAAAAACGTTTTTTATCAGTAGACTTTGAGTTTTGAAGCCTATTTTAATACACATTTCAAACTCTAATTGATGTTAGCCTATTTTTTGCACTTTCCGTTTTCAGACACTCCAAAACAGTTCAAATGTAAAATTGATTAAATTTTCCAGAGCCTTTCTCAAGTTGCAAAACATTAACATTAGCTTAACTAATTTAGTTGATCAATTTAGGCAAGCAATCAATAAGCACACAAAAACACAATATATAAATAACATAAACTTTAAGAGCAGAACCCTCGAAAGTGCTCCGCCTAACGAATCGACCATGAAAAATTTATTTCGATTTTCCGAGAAACGAATTGCAAAATATATATATTTATATATATGCCGGCTAAAATTTAGCACGACTTGCACTTAGGGCAAACAGAATCATGCGAAGAGAGCATTTTGCAACTTACTTAAGTCGATTTACGAGAATGTGTTTATTCTTGGGGCTGGTATACGTGGTCTCCAGAGACACAGCCAATTTATGTATCATTAATTAGGTATAAAAGTTCTGTCATTGAGCTCATTATGTCTGCCCTCTCCCCTTCTGCCTTTCTCTCTCACACAAAACAGCTTCAAGTGTTCGATGCCAATAAGGATGGTCGTTTGCAGCTCTCGGAAATGGCCAAGTAAGTAGAGCAATGCCGCAGTGCTTGTCAGTGACAAAAATGCCGAACTTATTTATTACAGACTACTTCCGGTTAAAGAGAACTTCCTTTGCCGTCAGGTATTCAAGGTAAGCGCCAAGTATTATGATAGCCATTGAGACGAGGAAATTACGTTTCGCTAGCCAGTCAGCTGAGGCTGACCAAGAACTCAACCTACATACATACATATGTATGTGACTATAGTTAACTGGTTTTGGCCAGGCTTTTACACTAGCACATAGGCTTAATTTAGCTTTAGCTTTAGCTTTAGTTATTAACTAGCTGCCGCCTGGACTAAACATCAAGCCAACTATCTATGCAAGCGCAATGCGTATGATTTTATTACCCTGCCTCTTATTTATTTTTATTTATTTTCATTTTACTGTCTGTGTCTGCTCAAAGACCTATCAGTCACGTTTTGCTCTATAAACGTAAAATAAAAAGCCAGCGAAGCGCACAAACGGTTTGAAATTGCATTGCGCAGCAAAAAACAATGAATTCGAGAGCAACAGCATTGCAAACGGGTGGAACTGACTGTTCAATGCTTCAGCTGGGAACGAAGCAGTTGCTTTGGCTATAAATAAATCAGATGTGTCAGTAACTGTAGAGGCAACAAAGCAATAGCTAAGATAATAGCTGAACAACTAAACCGCAATATATATGCCACATTTCTAAATCTGCTCAGTCTACGAAGAATCAGGTGTTTTTTTTTTTTTTATTCATATTGAACTTCCTAACTTTATATTTATTTATTTATTTTATTCAAAAAGACTGCCATCGTGACGTACATATAAGTTATGTCGACTTCATGATCGATGTACAAAATTCATAGCTATGTTTTGATTTGAGATCTCATGATTATTGTACTGCTCAAAAACTGATGAGTTACCATTTTTATGGATATGTAACAACATACATATATACAAAATTGACTGCCCTCAGCTGCGCCATCTAACACAATCTATTGAGACAACTATCGTGAGGTATACGTGATATTTATGTATTGGTCATGAATCTGTAAAGCTTAAGGGTCTGTTTGAACCGACAACTTTAAGGTTGTAATCTATGAGAAGATGGGAACTTATATATATATAGTCACATATACGCTATAGAGATATTATGTGTTTATATACATATGTAAATGTATAGTAGTAGTATCTCCATGAAACATTCAGACTTCAGCATTTGAAGAGTTTATGCATAACAATAAATATGCAAACACTTTGAAAATGCTAGCTCATTATACTCGTTTTCACTGTGTGAACAGAGTATATTAATAAGGCGCACACCACGGCGTATGCGTGATGTCAAAGAACACGGGAGCTAGCAAAATCAAACACCTGTGTGCGCTGTTTGTTCGTTTTACTCCTGACTTCCGTCTTTCGGTGAGAGGAGAGTGAAGTATTCCCCCTTTGGTACGCTGAAAACGATTCCAGCACAGCCCAGGGAACCCGGTTGTCATCCCTTAAATACATATTTATCCTGCGTCAGCTGCTTTTGTCTGCCGCTTCAATGGGCAAGCAATAAAAAGCCAACTTTCGTGATTTTTCCTGTGGCGAATAGGCAAAGGAATCTGTTTTTGCTGATTATAAATACAAGCGGGCTCGACCAAAAACTTTTGACTTTGTAATTAAACACAGAACACCTGTCAGCTGGCAGCGCAATTGCGGGACATTAAGTGACAATGCTGTCGATACAGAGCTCGAGCTGGGGAACGGGTGCGAATTTTTGTTGGTACTATTCCAGAATTTATTCGGCATTTAATATTTAAGCGCAGCGTCTGCTCAAAATGTGCCCATTGGGGGTTAAACTTGGCCGCGCTCTCTTGTGGGCCATTGTTGTTGCCGACTCGAGCAGCTGGCAGACTGACTGACCGACTGAACGGCTGACCGACTGACTGACTGAATCTTGCTCGCCGAAACGTAATTGGTCACCCAGCCACATAGCAAAACCGAGTTGGCTATAACTTTGGCACGGCCATACACGCTGCTCCGAACTTTGACTGCAATATTTGCCGGAATATTTTCCTTTCGTTTCACATCACGTGGCCTTTCAGCACGCTCAGCAGGATTTGAGGCCGAACAAAAGGCATGCACAAGGGGTAGTCACGAATAAAGTGCACTCGAGTTTGGAATCAAAGCATAGCTTATTGAGCTGATTGCGCGCACTGAGCAACTGGGTTGGTTCTGTTCTTAGCTCAAAGTAATACCGATCCTTTGAGCTGTTCAAGTGTGGGTGCAAAATAGGTAATGATGGACTCAATGTAAAATCGAATAATTAAGCAATTGGAAAAACTCGTACTAATTGTACGATATTCACATATATTGCATGTCTAAGCTCAAATTTGAATCCTATAAATTATTATTATTATTATTTTTTTTTTTTAAAGATCAGCCCTAACTTTAAGTTCTTAAAAAAAATATAAGTTTATAGAATTTAGAGGTATAAATTTTCCTTATTTTACTCCGTTACATCAAGTTTCTTGGTATTTAAATATTATTCAATAACAAACCTGACGTAATTTCCTTTGTTGTTGACTTTCTAGAGCTAAGCTTTCCAGCTACACCAAGTCAAGTTTCCTGTGTTTGCTTAGCTCACACAGCTCAACTAGCCACAAATTCAATCTCCTGACAAACCCTAACATATGGATTAGGTCGAAGCTCTGTGTGCGTATGTGTGTGTATGCCCAGCAGCATTCATTGAGCAAACTCTTTGCTATTACAGTTACTTTTGGCGCATGTAACGCCACCAGATGTCCACCCATGTCCGTGGTCAGCTACATGGCCTGGCATTGGCTTTCCCTTCCGGGTTGCGCTATTGTTGTTAATCAACTGGCTTCGACAAGGAGCAACGAAGCATTGCAATGCGACAGTTGCCAGCTTATTGTTATTTGCAGCAAATGTACGTGATGCACAGCCATACAAATATTTTGTGTAGATATCGAATTCTGGCTGTAAACTTAAACTGTCTGCGCTCTCTAAAGAGTGCAACAACATTTGGTGTGACATGGCGTATGCGCTATTTTAATTAAACCGCACTAACCGCACTTGACAAGTGGTTTTAGCGACAACTGATAGCAGAGCTGATCGCTTCAGTTCACAATGTTGGCCTGGCTAAATTGGCCAAAGCCAATGGTATAGCAAATGTTGTGCAATGCGGCGAGTGCGTGATGTGCACCAGCAGGGCCAATGCGAGCCACATTTACAGTTCGCCACCAGACACCAACCGAAAGTCAGCCATTGGCCCATTGTTACAGCTGAGGGCACGGCGACATTTTATTTGGCTTTTATTGGCAACTCCCTTGTCTGATGGTGCCACGCCCGATGCATGTAGGAGACAGTAACGTAACATGTGGCAGGCAGCAAGCCGTTGATGCGGCAGCCGTTGATACGGCAGCAGATGCTTAAAGCTCCCCCAGCTCCCTCTACTCCAATTATAATGCACATTGGCTGGCCATATGCAGCTGTCGTTAAAATCATAATTTAGACGACCCCGCGAGGCACCTGCAGCTGCGAGATAAGCATTCACCTGGACCCTAGCGACTTTGTTGCAGCAGGGCGCGCAATAAAACGCTGCAAGCTTAAGCAGCCATTAAATTGGCATTTCCAGCCCATTTGGCCATACCATAATACGCATCAAGTCTGACGGGAAGCTGAGCCGGCGCCCATTCCATTGCGCAATAAAGGTAAAAATGAAAATATAAGCATGCATCAACATTTTTACAGCCAGCAAGTGGCAGCCGCAAGACTTACGAGTTACGGCATGTTGACTGCAACAGCCAGCTAAAATGCCAGCCAGGTAATTGCCAGCCAGGTAATTGCCAGCCTCAATTACACTGCATAGCAAAAACGAAAGGGCGGGGCAATATATGAAATGTAAGCAGAAAATTATCCTGCTAGGAGAGCTGTGTAAGTGGACATTGTCATTAGCCAAAACTGTTATAGTGGGCGCGGGTTAGAGCCCACCCAAAAGAGAGACACCATGGCGCATAAAAGTATTTACACATAACTTTTGTAAAGCATTTCGAAGATCCTTTTCACATAATAAAAATGCTTAGAAATAACGTTTACAATTAGCTTTTCTAATAGGGAGCGATTGCGATTTGAAATATTTTTCTAGCCATTCCGTTTCGTCTATTCAATTCATATTTAAATATATATCAAGCATATTAAATAAATTAAATATGTTTTAAATATTTAAGAATATGTGTATTTTATTCTTCTTTCATTGAATTGAACGCAAAATGCTTACAAATTCCTTAGCTGGCATTTTTACTCAGGCGGCATTTTTCACTGTAAGCTTCTCCTCTCGACAAGTGAAATGTTTGCGATATCTGTGAAATTCTAAAACCATTTTTGGCGCATATAGACAGGAGTATCTAAATGATATGCACAAATCCGTGGCTCGGCAGTACATCGTTGAAAATAATTCAAAATGCGATTGCATGCGCTGGGAGCTCAGACTCGCCAGCACATTTGATAAGCTCGCTCGCCGCTCAATTGCAAACTATTTAGTTTTAGCTAAATTCCACAAAATTCGCCCTTCAACATAAATTTGCACAGTTTTATGTAATGCTATTTAAGCATTTTATGGTTGTGCGGCATTAAAACTAAATTGCTGTTGCATAGTGTTTAAAGGCATCCGCTTCACATGGCATTTTTCAGGCGTCAGGCGGCAGGCGGCAGGCGGCTTGGCGCTGGGCCAATGTGCCGGAACAGCTTATGCTAATGCACATCACGTATACGACGCGTGTGTCGCAAATAATGCACAAGAGCTACTGCGGCGGCTGCGGCCTCTGCAGCTACTGCAACTTCAAAATACGCTGCTGTGGATAAACTTTCGGTTCAAATGCGGCTGCTCAAATTTGTTGTAATTGCATTGTGGCTGGTAGTGGGTCGCTGGTGGGTGGTGTTTGATGCAGGGATCAGGGATCACAGCCTTTGCTGGCCGCTTCGGTGGTTCGCCCTGGCTTTTTCACTTAACTTTTCCGGGCCCAGCACTAAGGTGCATATTTTTGTTTACGCTCTCTGCGGTGCCATTAACTGCAGTCAGCTTACGTGAGCAGGCAAAAACCATCCAGCCGTTAGTCCCTCAGACAGACACGGACAATTTTAAGTATTTTTGGTTTGTTAAAAAAAAAAAAAAAAGGAATTATCTTTATTTTTTGAAGCTCTTTGCACCTTTAAGCAGCGGCAAATTAAAAAAGATAACAGCAATTAAAAACCATTGCTTAAACTTGAATTGGTCTTGCCTGATGATTAACTAGACGTACACTTAACATCTTATATAATTTTAGTTGCATTCTAGCTGCATTCTAGCTGGTATCTTAGCTTACTAACCAACATTCTTAGACTTAACTATTTGCAAATCGAACAATCTGCGCACCAGCAGCCAAATAAAGTTATTTCAATCACAATTATATAATATAATTATTTTGCTCTTGTGCGCATATATTTCTAGCTAATACAATTTTTAATTTACAAATACAAAACAAAAACAGAATTTTATCAACTATTTTTCTGACTTTCTTTTTTCCATTCCCCGCCTAACCCCTTCTATATTGCAACTATCTATGCCTAAACCAACTACTGCAACTACCTAAAAAAAAACCAACAAACTGTATCTATATATTTACCTTTTACCTCTATGCATATATTTCTACCTATGAACTCTATATATAAATATATTTATATAACTCTACAATGAACACTTGTACATTTTTATAATCAACAAAACCTTGTTAAACGACAATCAAAACTACAAAAATATTCATATACTCTGCACGTGATGTAAATTTTGGCTGCCACAAATGTTACTTTTCCACTTTTCGCAATACGAACAAATAAAAAAAAAATCAAAAACTAAAACCAAATCGATTAAAAACTCGACTAAAATTGCTGCAAACCAATAAAAAAAATATATAAAAAATCAATTTAACTAAACAAAAAAATGCTGTATATAAAATCGACATCAACTACAACAACATCAACTACTACAACAATCAATATGCACTGTCAACAACAACAACAACAACTACTACTACTACTACAACAACAACTAAACAAAAAACACATGTACTCGTATTCCAGGAGGGCATCGATGTAAGTATTTACCATCCAAGCCGAACTAAAGCGAAAAACTAAACGTTGTTACCCAACCAAATGGAATACAAAACCAAGTCAAAAACAAAATACAGCCAACAACAGCAAACAACAATGAAAAACCGTAAACATATAAAGCAACAAAAGTGGCTTTGGCCAAGCCAAGCATTGAATACCCTTGCCTATAGCTGAGAAAGATTTATATTCTCAGATATTCTTAGATAAATGTGGATGGATTTGATGCAAATGTATTTGGCTTACTTAATTAGTTTATGTGCAAAGCAGTCTCTAAGCTAATTAAATGAAACTTTAAGGCTCATTAAATATGAACTTATAGAAACTTTTATATTGGAATTTGCTTTACACTCGTCATTTATAATTATGGTTTTATTGAATTGTTATATTATTTATTTTTAGTTTTTATTAGATTTCAAAGAGAGCTTTTAATTCAAATTGTTTGTTATAATACTAGTTATCAAGAAACAAATTATTTTCTGTCACTGCCATTAACATATTAATTTATTCTTCTTATTTTCTTACTTTTATCTGAAAACAGTTAACAGTTTCATACCAATTTTGAATATTTATCAAAAGTATTATCATCCACTTGAATGAATATCTTAATACAAAGTAGTTAAATTGATAGATAAATGAATATATACTCGGAAGAAGAAGAGACTACGCATATAAGATTGGCAAATAAATTCAATGAATTATTAATATAATACATTTTTACAAAAGCTTTATTTAGTCAATCTGATTTTTAGATACAAATTAGTTACCAATAAAACTTAAGTAATCCAAAGCATCAAAATATATATTGGATTTTCAAGCAATTAAATTAAAAAGTTGTTTTCAAGGGTATTCAACACAAAAATAAGAAATAAATAAATACACTACATGTATACACTACTCGTATTTATTTAGCCATGAACAAAAGGAAATTTACATTTCCAATTTAAAATACCGCCCACTTGATCGACCCAAGCTTTTAGTCTTTATCAAAAAATATTTTGGAATTCAATTTGTTTTGTTCATAAAAAGCAACAAATACAATTTCCATTGACTTTAGCATATTTTGTTTTTGCGACTGATTTCTCTTCTGTTAGCTGTGACTATGGAAAACTAACTGCATACCCTTTAAACTCTATTTCTCAATGTTTTTCTATAGACTCTTTTGTATAGATACAATGTTATATATAGATCTTTATAAATACATAGTACATCAACTACAACTATACTACATTTAGTTCTTATATGCATGCTGGTCTGCTGTGTATTTGCTTTGCTTCCCTCGAACAGCTCTTTTCTGTTTTTGATTATTCTTTTTTGGTATGTTTAGCAAATAAACTGCGCAGCAGAGTGGGTGTGAGAAAAGTGTGTAGAAGCGGAGATGAAGTGTGTGTGTGTGTGTAAGTGGGGGCGAGCAAGTGAACATCTCGAGATGCTTGAGGTCTGTTTGATAGCTCAAAGAACTAAACGCAGTATTTGATTAGCTCAGCTTGCTGAAGCAGAAGACTATCTATCAATTTATAAGGAAAACAACTTGAATTGCATTTTGTTGAACATCCAAAATCGATGTATATAAATTGGTACAAAATATGTATATGCTATATGAAATTCTCCGAGAAAACTTTTAAATTTAACTGTCTAATAAGAAACAAAATATTATACAATTCATTTTGTATATTAAATACATTTTTCGACTAAGTTTACATAGTTTAATTGAACAATTTTGTATTAATTACTTCGCCAACCTGGTACATAAATTGGGCTTAGTTACTTTACTAAAGAGTCAAGCGCCTAAATAGGAGCACACAGAACTTAACAAATATTTAAGCTAACCTCAATGGGCTCAAGCTGCGAGCAATCTAATAAGTAAACGAGAACTATGTGCTATACTAATTAGATACACACACACACACACACACACACGCACAGCCACCTTGCCGGAGATGGGCGATAAGTGCATGTACGTGCGCTGCTTAAATCTAATGAAGGTCCAGATACAACCCTGAGCTGTGACCCTTTGCATAATTTAGAGGACAGTAAACGGGGATGAGTGTGTTTATGTTTCTGTGTGTGTGTGTGCGTGTGTGTGTGTGTGTGTGTGTGTGCGTGTGTGAATGCCTTTCGATGCTGTCCATATGGATAATGGCAGCCGCAGACATCCGCCGCCATTGCCAAGTCCGTAACTGTCAATGGTTTTCAAAAGTGTTGAAGTATAAAATAATTACTTCATTCTATCAGAGCCGTGCGAACGTGACGGCTTTTGTAGGCTTCGCAATTTGTCAGAGACAAGCGCTGACAAAATGCAAAGCATCCCTTTAGACGACCGTCCGCATAAATTCCATGCAATTTGGTGTGTGAAAAAGTGTTGGCGCACAAATTAAACACCAAGGCTCAAAATTAAGCCCATCTTTATTTTTCGTTTTTTTAAAGCCCCCCACACACACACACACACTATAACGCTAAGAACAATGTGATAAAACGGCTGCCAGGGCAAACGACTAATGGATTTCCAATCCCCAAAACATACACACGTACGCACAAAATAACCGATTGGATAGATTTTCGATAGGTCTGCTCGACTGATAGTTATCCTGTGAGATACATATATCTGCTTCTTTCACAGGTAATCTGCAATAACTTAAATATTATTTGCGAGACTAGACACGCTGAAGACCTTATAAAACATAATCTTGAGAAAATCGTGCCCTTAGAATATAGGACATATACGCCCATTTCATACGAGATATATAATTTATTTCTAGGCGTCTTAAATTTTATCAACGCAATATACACTTCTTGTTTAAATAGTGGGTATATGGGACAGGAGAAGTAACTGCATTTTGTCGTACGCGTCGTTTATAAAACAGCTTACAAGTCCAAATAAAATTAATGTTATCAGTCCTCGGAGAGCCACAAACATTTTCAGCACACAAACTCACACACACACACACACACATACATACATACAAAGCCACACATATAATACAAATTGTTGCCTAGCGAAATTTGAGCCGTTTCCGTTTTGGTTTTGGGCCATGAAACACCTGCAGCGGCTTTGAACTTGAACGGTTGATAGCTCGAAGCTAGGTGCCAGGTGTAAAACCTCGAACCTTGGCCAATCCCTTCCGCACCTGCATGTCCTGTCCTGCTTGCATAACCACAACCAGCCAAAAACAAGGTGCAGGCATGTATGTTCTCCTCCATATGTGTGTGTGTGTGTGTGTGTGTGTTGGACAGGAAGTGGAATCAATAAATCTAACTGGCGCTTGTAACATACAGCACATACATCTCTATCTCTACATAAACACATTCACACACACGCACACGGACACACATGCGAAAGCTGCAAATGTAAGCGCTGAAATGTATGCTACATTACTCTGGCTCCAGAGCAAGTGAGAATAAATGTGGGCAATACCCTGTAGAGAGTTTTATGTAATTGACTAATATAAGTAAATAAATCAAATGAAATATTCGAGTATCAGGAATATATTCTCGTATAGATATACATATACATATATAGGTATATACATATATAAAGAAAATATGTAACTACTTAAAGTTGTGAGTCCTCATATTTTTTTCTACTTATATTCAAAGAAGACTCGATAATTTTCTCTCGCATTTTGAATACCCACGTTTAATATACCCATTTGCATAGCCATGCCGTGGGTACAGGGTATGGCAAACCACAGAAATTTAGAAATTTACCTTAATGCATATTAATTACCTAATGTCAAGCGCATAAACCAAATTGCCAAAACGTTCAGGTAGGAAGGGCAATGCAGCCACGGAAGGGAGAAGTCGAGAGTGGAGAGTCGAGGTGTAGGAGTCGACAGAGGAAAGTCAAGTACAAATACAAATACGACGCAGCTTAATTGAGTCATTCGTTATAATGCGCATAAGTATGCAATCTCTGGCTTTATAAACGTTTGTCAACGCACTAGAAATGTGTGCGTGAATCATTATAGAAAAGTGCGTGAAGAGGGTCCGTAAGAAAGAAAAATGTTCGCAACTTTTTTGATGGATAAATTGACTAAAAATTAGGTCAAATAAAAGTAAATAGAAAAATTGTCAAAAGAAGGTGAATATCGAAATCATAAAATCTGATATAAATTAAAATGGATCAAATTTGATATCAAGATTTCAAGCATTGATCAACATAAAATCAGCCAGGCTCCATTGCAGATTCATGAAATATATCGAATAAGCACCCATCTCTGATTGTAATATAAAAAAAAATGATGCAAACATTTGTCGACGCAGCTGCGTCTAAGGAGCTCATTCCATATGGTTGCCCTCAGGGCTTTGTTTTGGGGTTTTTTGTGCGCCGGAATGTGCAAATAATTGTGCACAAATTGGCTGTAATATGAATGAAGAGATTGAGTCAATGCAAACATGAATGGCGAAATGTAAATGAAAATTGATTTGCATGCAGGTCACATATGTATGTGGGTGTGTGTGTGGGTGTGTGTGTGTAAGTATGTGTGTAAACGCGTTTGAGGGTGCGGTGTGGTCTGTATTTCCATAGACAAACACGGGCCTGGCATGGATTGCATAATAAAAAAGTTGAAAGCATGAGAATAAATGATTTTGCATGAACAGTAAATAAATATAACATAAACAAGCACACGAACACACTCACACTCTCATAGTTAACACATAACAGATATATATATATATACACACACACTCACACACACGTCACAAACATGTAGACTAGAGGCCCAAAAACCATGTGCCAGTTGACATTGAAAAACAAATATACCGCAAAGACTAAAGTGTGTGTGTATAAATATTTATATATACTTGATGCAGAGTCAGGAGTCTCAGTTATTTCATTGCGTTTTTCGTATGCTCTTTCTTTTCAATTGCTCATAAAACAGGGCGCTACCAAGCTAACCAAGGAGGATATTGAGAAAGTATTTTCCTTATACGATCGCGTAAGAACAAATATTATATATACCTATTATAAATAGCATTGGATTATTATATTATTATTTAAACAAAAACAGGACAACAGCGGCACCATTGAGAATGAGGAGCTGAAAGGTTTTCTCAAGGATCTGCTCGAGCTGGTCAAGAAGGTAAGTGCATACTTTATAGACTGATAGCAATATATTTATCCTATAATATATCCTACATATATTGTGCATACAGGACGACTATGATGCCCAAGATCTGGCTGCCTTTGAGGAGACAATCATGCGTGGCGTCGGCCGTGATAAGCATGGCAAGGTTTCGCGCAAGGAGCTCACCATGATACTTTTAACCTTGGCAAAAATCTCGCCCGAAGACGAGCAGTAAATTGGGCCAACTAGCTAACGCAACACATATACATATATTTTTGTTACCAATTTGGGTAAGCTAATGCAAATGGGGCGAGCATTTTTGGCCGCAAGCCAATGAACAAATTTGATTACTTTATAAAACTGCCCGCAAACTAGGCGCAGCTCGAGGACATAACCTCACAAATGCAAATTATAAAATTAAAATATGAAAAAAGGAACTTGTGAACAAATTGTTGAAGCGCAAATCTACAAAGCAAAAGCAAATGAATATAAAAGATAATTCAAACTAAATGTTTCAAATTAATTAAATGTTTATGCATGTTAAGCTTTCGAAAGTCTATTTCCTAAACACAAGAGCTCCAAAATACAAAGCAAACAAAATTATTATGTATGTGTATTCGTAAAGCAAAACCTCTTAAGGAAATTTTAAAATAAAACCAAAACCAATATTAAATACCTAGTACTTGAAAAAAATTACTTTTGAAAAAGCAACTCGAAACCAGCCAGAAAAATATACAATTATTAAATAAATAAAAAAGTTCAGTACATCGATTTTAAAAATAATGAAATCATTTTCGGGTAGCCAAATACTCGTAATATTTATATTTTCTATTTCCAATATATTGCATATTTATTTAAATATTTAACTAAAATGAAAGTAATAATTTTGACTTAATTACAACTTAGCTAAGAGTAAGGACACTCAACAAATTATTGCAAAAACAAAGAAAGGAAAACGACAAAAAAAAAAAAAAAACAAAAAAAAACAAAAACCACAAAAATAAAAATAAACGAAAATAAATGTGAAATTTAAATGATAAATTATTACGTAGAGCGAATTTTTTAGATAATTGTTGTTAATAATTGTGTGTACTTATAATAATTATATATACATATATAAATTTACTGTATTATGAATATACATATATATTTTGATGCGTGCGATTTTTTCCGCTTAGTTTACTTATTTTGGAAAATTTACCTTAATTTTTGACAAGAAAAAAGTCACACAAACAAAAACCAGCTAACGATAAATATATCTATGTATATTCCACACACAGTTTTAGTGCATAAGTTTTACCAAAAGTATAGGCCAAGCCAGCATCAATCAAAGCACTCGACAAACAGCTGCCAATTGGCACTCGAGCACGGTCCAGAGGCAGGTGAAAAAAGAATGAAAAAGGAAGGTGGGTAAACCAAAATGAGAGAGAAAACTAAAATCCACTTACAGTTGGCAAGCGACCTCGCCTCGCCTCCCCTGCGCCCGCCTTGAACACATGTCATACTTGTGCTCGTGCTTGTCCAAGGGCTGCACGGATTATGCAGAGGCGTGTCCTAAAAGGGGACTTAAGCAGAGACAAATTGAGAACAAATATTATTTAAAAAAAAAGGGAGAGTCTACAGCTTTTGATGATGTTTGATCTAAATGTGCTTTAAATGATTATATATGTATCTACTTTCAAAAATTTGGAAAATCGGCTTTACATTGATTTAAACTATTTTCAAGGTGCTATCGCTATTATAAATACTTGAAGCCAACTATTGGTAAGAAACAATTTTTGTTTTCAATTTGAAATTTTGATTTGCCTCCCCAACAAAAAAGAGCTATAGAAAATCAACGTTTCACAGGAAACATTTAACTAAGCTTTTAATACAAAATGAAAACGCAGAAAACTTTCGTATGTAAATCTATTAAAAGAAAACTCCAAAAACAATAACAATATAACAAAAAATATATATGTATGTTATAGAGAACTGTGCGATGCAACAAAATGCCAAGTAAAGAAAAACAAATATCGTATAAACTTATATATTATATATCTTACTTATGCTAATTCTTAAGATGGATTATCAGATGATATACATACGACAACAGCTTCAGAGAGAACTTTCTCAAAACACGATACCGAAAACATTATTAACTATACCTATAAACTACAACTAACTATAAATATATACATATACCTAAATATATATATATATAAATAAATATATATATACATATATGCATCTATTTATATAGATACCACAAACAATACATATATATGTCAAGCAAAAATTCTATGATATGAAAAACGGTGTTTTAATAAACTATTGATAGATTACAATCTCAAAACACACAACATATTTGTTTATACTATTGTAGTTGGATCTTCAAGTCCTCTGCATCTACACATTGCCTTGCTCCCGATTCTGCTCCTCAAGCAATTCATTCAACTTTTGCAGCAACGCATTAATACCAATTATATTCGAATTCATATCGGGAATCAGTTTGCCATTTGAATTCAAAACAGACTGTTGCTGCTCCGGCGTCGGCATTGCGCCGTTAACTACCTCATCTATATAGTCCATAGTGTCTTTGATCTTCAGGCAATGGCTGTTTCGTAAAAAATAAATGTGTTAGTTTTTCGAAAAATACGTAAATCCATATATAGATGCTAAATCGGAGTAGGGCAACAAATGGTACGAGCTGAGTCTTAGTAGAGTAGATGGATGATTACGTGACTGGGCTACAATGTAAGACCAGTCTAGAAGAAGGTAGTGTTCTCTAATCTGAATTCTGTCTTTCTTCTAAACATACAAACATTACCATAAGATATTAGCCTTTGTGTTAAAGCCAACAGAGAGACGATTAAATACAAAATGCGACAAATCGATGCCCTATATATTTCGTAAAAATTGCTGATCAGACTCAGATACGGGTTAACCAATGATACGGTTATTTACTTAGTGAATCTATTTCCCAAATTAAAACATTATCTTATTCATAAATTATATGGCTAATACTGTTGCAATAATTGCTCAACTATGTATATATATATAATATATTCTAAACTTGAGATATCTCAGATAATATTTGCCCTCATACCTTTCAGATGTCTTGTAAGGAATGTATACACATAAAAGTAACGATGGCAACAGCCATCATTGGTAAATCGGTCAAATAATACTCTAACTATATAAGCTGTACATATACACCTTACCATTTGGGCATCTCGTAGTCCTTGGCACTAAAATTCCTCCACTTGCAGCTGTCCAAATGCCAAGCGAGACAAGACACTTGCAATCGACCCTTGCGCCTAACAATTTTAGTAGCACGCTGCGGATTTACCACAGGCACATCCTCCAGGTGCCAGGTGAAGAGCTTTTTCACCTGCTGCTCATCGCTCTCTTGATGGTCTCCGTCATCCATTTGCTCGGACTGGAATTTGTGATCGACGGCGTTTGGTTCGTAATGCGCATAGTCGTTAAGTCCAATAGATGAAAGCATATCGCATAGGGATGGCGTTTTCCGAATGCTTCCGCCACGTCCGAAATGTCGTTTAAGGAAGCCTATGCCCTGGCTGGCGCAATCCGTGCAGCAGCGACAGACCGTGGAGCCCATGCTACGAAAAACGAACCCGGACGGATTGTTGATCAGAAAACGCGTTGAATTATTGGCATACGTGATGTGCGTTTGGCTGAGGATGTTACGAAGGGGTATTACTGCAATACGAATAGCAAGATCTGTTGACGAATTCACTTACCACTTGTTGATGTTAACATTCAATTTGGTAATGCACCCAAACGACATGGTCGCTCAATTGGAATTTTATAAGAATACTGAAATACCAGTAATTTTTGTAAAAAATGCTAGAAAAAGAACGCAAAAAACATTTAGATTAAGGACACTAAATACACGGACTACTCGAATAATAAAACCAGAGCCAAAACAAAAAAAAAAGGGGAAAATTCTTTCAACTACAAATTTATACAGAGACGGATCAACTACGCCCTAAAGTAGGCCTCCTCATCCAGTTTTTGCTGATAGGCCAATCGCTGCAATATGGTTGGATGCGTATGATGCCAGCGAGCATAGCAGGTATCGTAGACCGGGAAGCTCATGTGGTCGGCATAGATTTTCATGAGCGCCGAGCGCAGCAGCAGAGAGTAGCCTAGTCGATGGGCGAATCGATCTGCGGCATATTCGAAGCGTCGTAGATTCCACAGCATCAGGAAGTTGGCCAGCGTCAGATATGGCGTCAGTGCAAATCGCAGCACGATCAAAAAGCCGACAATAATTGGCCAGACACCCGGGGCAAAGCCAACCGCCTCATACAGGTACGGGCAGTGAAAGAACAAGCCAAAGAGGACCATCGTCAGAAGGAAATGCAGTTTCATGATGAATGTGGCCTTGTAGAAGTGTCCGCTCTTCCAGTGGCCCAGCTCGTGTGCAACTACGGCGACCACCTGGGGATTGGTCAGCCCACGTCCAATCTCATACGGCTGCAGCTGCGTGACCGGCTGTCCCTTGTTGAGGAGCAACGTATCGAAGATGACGATGCGCTTCAGGCAGCAGCTGCCGTAGAAGTAGGCATTGCTGTACTGCATGGACTTGGTCCGAATGATGAACACCCGATTCATGGGGAATCCCGTCTGATCGCAAACGACCTGAACATCCGCATAGAGGGGGCTCCCGGGCGGCAATCGACGCTGGACACCAATGCAAGGCACACACAGATAGGGCAGAAAGAAGACGAGGAACAAGGTAAAGCCGGCCCACATCAGCCAGAAATACAGAAAGAAAAAGAATCCCATGATCTGGACACTGAACACAATCAAAAGGGTGAGCGGGGCCAGGATTATCTGAGCTAGGATAATGCACACTACGCCGATTAACAGGTACATATAGCAAGGAAACCGTCGTTGCGTTCCATATCTCAGCTCCAAGATGCACTTATCGTATATCAGGACGGGCAGGCAGCGCAGCGATATATATATAGTTAGGTAGAATACAAAGATAAGGCTAATCCACAGCTCTCGGCCTGTTAGGGGGGCCAACGTGCTAGCGGCCAGCCCCCAGACAAATGGATAGAAGCCAAAATATAATTCCAATAGGCTAACGATCAAATCGATGATATTTTTCCATATAAAGAGCTCCATTTTGTGCAATTCATAGACGCGGGCGCGATGAAAGATCTCCGGCGGTATAATATCTCTTAACGGGTCCGGCACCATGATGGCATTCAGGCAGGTCAGTTGCTACTGGACGAAAATACGATTCAGTTGAATGATTGATTGAATGATCAGCGTTGAGAGCTCCGCCCTCGCTCACCTGTCGCTTGGCCAATATTATTTCCCAAATGTGGTCGAGGAACAGCACCACCATCATCAGATAGAGCAGTATTCGCGGGTCTATCTTCGGCCAAGTGTCGTAGGATACCATCGCTCAGGATATGATCATGTTACCAAACCAATGTAAACAATAGAATAACAAATAAATCAACAATCGGCAAATAGAAATAAATATATCTATTCCATTATACATCCGAAAGTGGCAGTTGGATTTGAATATACACATGTATTCGTAGCTAGCTATGTTTTTTTTCTGTTCGTTAATAATTCCAATTTTACGTTCGGTTTCTTTCGAGTCGCTCCAAGCGCTGCAAGCGATGCAGCATCGTGGGATGCGTGTGGTGCCAGCTGGAGTAGCAGGCGTCCGACAGGGGGAATGTGAGGTTGTCCGCATAGAGCTTGAGCAGCGCCATGCGCAGGTGCGCCGCATAGCCCAGCTGGAAAGCGAACTTGTCCGCCTCGTACTCGAATTGTCGCGTCATCGTGAGCATTAGCACATTGGAGATGGTTAGATAGGGCGTCAGCAGAAAGCCAAAGATTACGATAAAGCCCACTATAACCGGCTGGACGCCCACATCGAACCCAACCGCCTGGTAGATGGGCCCGTGCGAATAGCAGATGACGAACAGCACGAGCGTGATCAGCAGATGCAGCTGGAACATGACAATGGCCTTATAGAAGTGGCCGCGCTTCCAATGGCCCAACTCGTGGGCGACCACAGCCAGGACATGTTCGTTCGGCAAACCCTTGCCCTTCTCCTCCGGTGGCAGCCGAGCGTCGCTGGCCAATCCCCGATTCAACAAGAGCGTATCAAAGATCACAATGCGCTTCAGGCAGCAACTGCCAAAGAAGAAGGCATTGCTGCCCATGCTCGGGTCTCGGACGTGTATAATGTGCACATAGCGCATTGAGAAGCCGACGCGACGAGTGAGCTCTTCGAGACCCGCTTTCAGCGCCTGGTTCTCCAACTGCACACGCTGGCCAACGAAAGGATCAATTGCTAAGGGGATTATCAAAATGATCATCACGGTCAGCAGCACGGCCATCAGGTAGATGCCCACGAAGGCGTACTGATTGAAGGCGTTCACCATGGACACGACCACCGCAACCATTGTGGCCATGAGCAGCAGTGAGCAGCAGATGTCCACCAGCTCCATGACAATGCGCTGCGACCAACTGCGCTTCGGCTGCTTTACCAGTTTGGTGATGCAACATTTCTCATAGATTTTGCCCGGCAGCGACTTAACCAATATATAAAGGCTGAGAAAGATCAAGTAGACGAATGACATCCAGATCTCGTGCTTCATCCACGACCAGATGGCGCACCTGGCAACCAAATCCCAAAGCAGTCCGTAGAAACCAAAATACAATTCAAGGCAGCCAGAAATGACGACCACAATCAGCGTATTGACTATGATGAACCAGCTCTTGTGCAGCTTATATCTGCGCATTCTCTCAAACAGCTCCTGGGATAAATACGGCCGCAACACCTCCGGCACTTGGCTCGCACCATAAACCATTTTAATCTACAATAGGGATGTCAGAATATAAAGAGGCACTGGTAGTTCGGTTGTTTACCTCGCGTAGGATCAGGTAGAGGTTCCACAGATTATCCACCAGGAGAATGATCATTAGACAGAGGAGTATTATAGCGGGATCATTCCACAGCTGGACAATCATTTTACCTTAAAGATATCTGACATTTTACCCAAATACATTTGATATCCACATTTTGGAATTTTGTTGTTTTTTTTTTTGTTTTTTGTTTTTGTTTATTGGTCAAGTCGGCTATCGCTTGCTTTATTGAAATCTACACAATATACAACTAGACAAGGAGAGAGAGGGACTACTACGATACGGATACGGTTTACAGAATACAGCGAAAGAGAGTGAGGGAGAAAGACAGTGAGAGGGAAGCTAAATGCTTTGGTCTACAGTCTCGCACTTGAATGCGCGGCCAAAATGCCCACCTCGTAGTTTACTGCACCTTCTTCTGCGACTGTCCCAACTGTTTAAGGCGTGCCAAGCGCTGCAGCAGTGTTGGATGCGAATGATTCCAGGTGGAGTACAGCCAGTCATAGATGGGGAAGCCCAAATTGTCCAAGTTGAGCTTGATCAGAGCACGGCACAATTGTTGCTCGAAGCCAAGCTTGTGGGCAAACTCATCCGCCTGATACTCGAAGCGACGCGACAATATTGTCATGGCAAAGTTGATGATGGCATTGTAAGGTGCCATCACGTACGTGAAGATGATCAGTAGACCAACGAGTATGGGTCGTGTGCCCGGTGGAAAGCCCAGTGCCTCATAGAACGGCGCATACTTAAACAAGTAGCCAAAGACAAGAAACATAAGGAACAGATGGACCTCCATTATGATAATATTCTTGGTCACATGTCCCAGCTTCCAGTGGCCCAGCTCATGGCCAAGCACAGCCAGCACCTCCTCGTCCGTGCAGCCCTTGCCCTTCTCATCGTCGGTCAGCTCCGAATCGTCAGGTTTCCCTTTGTTCAGCAGCAGTGTGTCGAAGAGCACAATCCGCTTCGAGTTCCAAAGCCCATAAAAGTAAGCATTGCTATGCGAAGAACGTTTCGAGCCCTCCACAACATACAGCTTGGTCAATGGAAACTTGAGCGAGGCAGCCAAATTCTCGATGGACTGACGCAGTGGGCCCTCCTCCAGGGGCGTGTACTTATCGAAGAGCGGCGCAATGAAGATCGGATAGAGGGTGAGCAGTACCAGGGAGATGACACCGGCGAACACCCAAAGCCAAATGAAGAAATTGTCGCCACCGCGCTGCACAATAAAGATGATAGCCGCTGTGATGGGCAGCATCACAATCTGGGTAACCAGGAAGCCCTTGACCTGATCCCAGGCAAAGAAACCCGCCGTTTGCTTATTAAAGCCATGCTTTTCCTCCAGCACGAAGATCTTGTAGATCTTAAATGGCAGCGATTTGAATGTGGACAACACATTCGAGATGAGCACAAAGACTAGGCTGACAATAATTTCATTGCTCGAATCCCATTGCAAACGTTCGACCACATCCACTGACATCTGCCAGAGCAATGCGATCAATCCAATATACAGTTCCAGGCAAAGAAGCAGTACGTCCATCACCACGGCCTTAAAAATTCCAAAGTTCTCCCCATCCAGGCCATACTTGCGCGCCTTATGGAACGTCTCCGAACTCATATGGGCCTGCAGCTCAGTGGGCACAGTCAACGCATTTCGGTACACTTTCACCTGTGAGAACGAAAAATGCAATATATCTAATATCAACAGTGTCTCTGGCAAAGCAACGAACTCGGCTGGCATTTAACGCGCTAAATATACATACATATACCATACACTTAGATACTATACCTTGTAAAATACATAGGCAAAACATTAATTGCCGCCTTGAACGCTGGCACGTGCCGGCATTTTATTTATGACTCACCTGGCGATAGGCTATATAGATTTCCAGAGCATTCTCAATGATGACTAATGCCAAAATGCTGTACAGCACATCATCAGCCTCTAAAATGGACATTTTAACCTGAATTTCATAAAATTAATGTAGACGTATATACTTTAACAACGCCGCACTCTACGGCTTGCACGTAAAGCCTCAAAAACAGTGCTATAAAGCGTTCAAATATCTTGTATCGATTGTACAGAAAAGTCATCGATTACTTTACACGGAATTGCATAGATGTTTATTTTCCTTTTTGAAAACAAAAATCGGTTTCTTTTAGTTTCAAAACAATTTATTTAACTATGACTAGCGTATTTGCACGTTAAAGGCCTCTACACTGGCGTCGGCTATGTGTTTATGTATCTCATTTACTTCAGCCTGAGTTAAGGTGCGTTCCATATGCCGATAAACAATGCGAAAGCAAAGGCTGGTTTTGCCCGTTTTTGGATGCTTGAATTTGTCCACCAAGCTTATCTGAAAAAGAGTAGAATTAATATGTCATCAAATGTAAAATTAAATTTGCGCACCTGCTCCACCACGTCCCCAGCAATAGTGCGCGCTAGATCATAAAAATCATTGGCTGAGAATCCAGCATCGATTTCCACATTGGCTGGCAGCCAAAAGGACAAATCATTTGAGCATTGCGGATAATGTGAGATAGGTTTGTATTTGGGCAGATTTTGTAGATCCTCTTCGCTAAACTGAGACAGAAAGCCGCTATCGTTCGACCAAAACAGTCGAATGTCCGGAATATCGAATAGAATCATAGCCAATCGCTCCAGACCCACTCCAAAGGCATAACCAATTGACTGATGAACGCCAGCCTTTTGCAGAATCTCGTGGCGCATGATGCCACAACCGAGCACCTCCAACCAGTTGTCCTTGAAATAGATCTCCAACTCCCACGAGGGCTGTGTAAATGGAAAATACGTGTCCACCCAGCGATACTTGATGCGGGGTCCAAAGAGATCCTTCGTAAGACCCACCAGGACGTGCTTCATTTCGTGTTCCATCAGCTTGACAGCCTCTAGAGTGTGACACGGCTGCTTTGTCTGATCCATGCACTTGGATGAGGGCAAAATGCGTTTAGGATCTGCTAGCGAACCACTCCACGTCTCCTCAAAGAGCTCCAGCCCAGGATTACGTTCGAACAGCTTATCCTTAGTGACAAGACGCACTGCATCGGCCTGATGGAACACTGGGTAATGTGTGCTATCGATCTCATCCCGTCTATACACCTCACCGACAACCAAGAAGTTATCCAGTCCACCCGAAATCAGCTCCACTTGATGCGCCGTCGTATGGGCGCGCAACAAATGCTCCCGATTCACATAGTAGCAGTCCGATTTCTGTCGACTCACATGATCAATGGGTATGAGTAGATTGTCGAAGTTCTGTTGCACCGTGACTAATGGACTAAGTTGGTCATAGACGGAAAATAAAGGATTGCCACGCTGATTGCGATAGGCACCATAGAAATAATTGACAATACGCTGTCGTATTATCGACAATGGATGATCACGCTGCAGATGCTTATTTAAACCCAGATGTGAGAGTATCTTCGGGGTCACATTCGTCCAGCTGTCTGTGGGGTACGTGTTTCCATTGATTTCCAATTGCAAGGGGTGTTGTGTTGTCTGTCTCTTAGCTTCCTCGGGTGCGGTGCTGGCCAAGAGGCGACGATGCTGTTGGCGGCCCAAACATAGGCGGGATCTCGGCACACGCAGCGTTAATAACATTCTTTCAGGCTTTTTTATTTATGTTTTTATTAGCTAGCACAATATTGCATTATATGTATTATAAAACAACAGCTGTTTTGTATCGATACGCGTTCGATCAAAATATATCGATTAATTTGTATATAAATCGAGTGTGTCAGGGCTACAGACATATAAATTCCTATCAGCTGTTGACATTTTAATGTTCAACGATTATATGTAATCAATCAAAACTCGAAATGTTTAGTGATAAACTAATGTTCTCAATAAAAAACTTATAAAACTTTAGCTTTTCCAACAAAATATCATATAACCAATAAAATGCATAAATTTAAATAAAAAGTTTTCGTTCTCCGTTAGTTCTATCATATTATGAAACATTCATATTTTATAATATATAGGTTTTTATTTCATACAAAACATCAACATTGTAATATGCCTAATTTGTATCAATATTTAAATGGCAAATCATACAAAAATTAATGATGAGTTTTACAGCTAATTAATTATGCCCATTAAACTATAAACGTTTACTTCTGAGATGCTGCATTGGGATATAAAAGGTAATTTGTTTGTGATTAAATTAATTAGGTTGAGCGTCGATGCAAGCACTTTTATCGCAAATATAAATTCTCCTAGACCAGAGGATAGCTAGAAGCGGAAGCAATGCCGCACTGGTTGTCCTCATTGCGAGCCATCTTAATGAAGCCCTTGTCTCCCCAAGTGGTGCCCCACGAGTTCTTGACCAGCCAGTAGTCCTTGCCGCTCTCATCGGTGCCGTAGCCAACAACGAGGACACCGTGATCGAGATTCTGAGAATTGCATTCTGGTTCATTGTAGATGCCCTCAGAGTAGAACTGGAATGACTCATGTGATGCATCGATGGCCACTGAGACAGGTCCAATGGTAGCCACAGCCTCCGCCAACTTTTTTTCATTGCCTTGTGGGATGTCGACGAAGCCGCGATCCGTGGCACCAATGGTGTCCTTGTTGAAATGGCAGGAGTCATCAATGCCCTCATATGCATACGATTTCTCGGTATCAATGCCACCATTATCCTTGATGTAACGGAAGGCGTTGTCCATCAAGCCTCCGTTGCAGCCATTGTTGCCATATTTGGTGGAGCAATCTACCAGATTCTGCTCGGAGAGCGAGACCAAAGTGCCCGTCTTACGGAAATGCTGACCCTCTAGGGCGCCAGTACTGGAGAAGGCCCAACAGCTGCCGCAATGTCCCTGATCCTTAACTTCGGTAACGGCTCCCTTCTCACGCCAATCTACTGCCTTTGGCAGCTTAACATGCGCCGGAGAGATGAACGTAATGCCAGTAAAGCTGGGATCGGAAGCGCTACTGGGATTGACGTACTTATAAATCGAGTCTTCTCAAGATTGGCTGTCATACTTACCGCAGCTCCTTGTGCAGCGTGTAATTGAATCCGTTCAAGGTCTCGCGGAACTCATGATGCAGCATATCCGCATACTTGTTAACGGCCATCTTAAAGGTAACCTCGCCTGCGGCATAGCGTTGGTTGTGTTTTGCAATCTTGTGCTTGTTCTCGTTGAAGATCTTCAGGCGGAAGCGTTCCTCAGTCTCATCTTGATAAGTCTTGCGATGCTCCAGCTGCAATTAGGGAGAGTGTAAACACACATTTATACTATTACGCTTATCAGAAATACTGTTATCAGGACTTGTTATTGGCTTTATACCTATTCTCCACACCAGCCAGCGATTAGATAGCGCCGTACACACACAATCGAATGAACATGCCGAAGTTCAGGTTTACCTAACCAAAGCATCAATTCATATTCTGATTCTGATTCAGACTCAATTTCACAGATTCGATTTATTGCTCTTGCAATGAGATAAGCCTCTGACAGCTGTCTTTATCGCCAAGCGGACAAAAGGTGCCACAAAACCCAGTAGCTAAGGCCAATAAAACCCGTTAACGCCATAAAACTAGCCATAAAAATATTAACGAGTCAATTCGGTCTGAAGTTGTTAAAAATGTTATAAAGAATAGTAAAAGTAACCAAGAGAATAAAGATGGATGTTTATGTAAGCGAAACGGACTACGGATTAGATTGTAGCATACCCTTAAAATGGTATTCACTCTGAAATGTTTTCGTATATGTACATATATGAAATTCGGTTTAACCAGTGAAAATAGACAATAACCTAGACCTATTCCACAATATTTATAGAGAATTAACGCAATGTTCATTTAGTATTGTCAGTATTCATTCATTCTGCTACCTACCTATAAAGATATATTCACATATAAAAGAACTCATTATTATGCCAAAGCCGTCGATCTGAAATCCTCTATTACGACTACTGCTCGATCTGTATATACTGAATACAGAAAATGAAAACTCATATACCCTAGGGCATCGACAGAATAACGAACATTAATTTGATATACCAGAAAATTCACCAAATGCATTCAAATAAACTGGTCAAACAGGCCGCCCAGCCCACATACATATATCGCATAATTATAGCTGACATGGGAGCAATTGACGCCCTGACCGGATGGTAATCATAATGATGATGACGATGACGATGATGATGATGTTATTGGTGACTCTCTTTATAAGCATGTTGCTCTTGTTGTTGGATGACTGCCTGCGATAAGCGCTCGGTCATAAACTGTTTTTGTTTCTTCTCTTGCATATAATTGATATGATTGCTGGAAATTTTCTACTGTGAGACCTTCCAGCGGAGAAGGGCAAAGAGTCAGCATCGTAAACCCACCTATTGATTTTTCGCACATGCAAAAAACAATTTTAACATTTTTCATTTATTTATTTGTATTATTAAACAAATTTACACATTAAAAAAGAGACTTGGCGAGTCCGTAAAAAGTTAATAGAAAAATCAACGTAGGAACAGTAATTAAATGCACACGCCTAAACATCCATAGATAAAATCATGATAAACGACTGTTTGCACTTCGTTTTTTGTTTTTCTATTATCCATTTCTCAATGACATTTGCTGTAAATATACAGTTACTGAGTATCCGAGGCTACTTTTGTACTAAAATTAGTATTATTTGTTACATGCTAAGGCAACACTGGCTGGCGGAGTTTGGCCGCTAAAGTCGCTCCATTTCGATTGGACAGCTGCGATCCGTGCAGGCCGATGAGGTGGTCGGCCCATCAGCAGCTGCTGGTGCGGCATTAGCTGCTGCTGCTTCTATTGTATTGGCAGTGCGCTCTGTTAAGTATTGGTATTCTTTACGTTTACGCATTATGATGCGCAGCACAAAGCAGTTGACCACACAGAGCACGGCTATGAACAGAACGGGCACCACTACGTCCACAATAATGTGCAAATCACTGGCGGAGCTGGCCATAACTTTACGTGTTTTATATAATTTAATAATATCCGTAATTTTTTATAGTTCTGCTTGCATTAGCACGTTTTTCTGAATGACGCGCGTGCTTTCCTTTAATGTCTCTTAACGGGTAATTCTCTCTCTCTCTCTCTCTATCAATAGCTCCGTCTCGCTCGCTCTAATTCTGATTTCAGCGCGCGCGCGGTTACCCTCTCTGATTACTCTCTCTCTCTCTCTCTCTTTGTTTGCACTCTAGCGCTCGCTCGTAAGTGCTGCGTCTGCTTACGTCGAGCGTCGGGTGGGTAATATCAAAAAATGTCCGTATGCCTGTTTTAGTACGTAGCGCTGCTACCGCGCGCACACACACACACGCTCATGTCCAAAAATAAGGCATACATGTGTATGTGCGTGTGGCACATGAAATGCTTTTCGTGTTTTTGTACACACAGTCAAATAGATGTTCCCCAGTGTGTGTCAATGTTTGCAAGCAGATATGTACATGTACATATGTATTGAAACCGTTTCGAGCGAACCTGTTTGTTGCGTATAAAACCGTTGATTTATTAGGATATTCATGCATGTGTGTCTGTAAAGGCTACTCTCACGTCAACACACACATACTCTTACAGTACTAATCGCCCACTTGCTAATTTTACTTTGCTCTCCGTTTTCGTACAGTTTGCAAAAACAACAGCAACAGCAACAGCACAGCACAGCACAAAACAACACAGCATAGCAATAACAAACATTAAACCAAGTGATAAGCTAGTCACACGCCATTTCGCGAAACTCTGACGCGCTTTAACTTAGCATTGTTGTTATTCTTATTATTTGTTTTGCGCATAAATTGAGATGTCAATTGAATGGAATCAAATGAAAAAAAAAAAGACAACATTCGACAGTGTTTGGGGGGCCGCATTCACACGCTTATCGCAATACTTTCGGTTCAAAGTTCTTCGCGGCCTGGCATTTGTTTTCGCGTTCGACTTGTCGAGTTGAATGTGAAAAACCAAAATAAACACAGTGTGCTAATTAAATTGATATGTAACTGTTGCGCATTCTGTCCGCACTGTACAGCACTGGAGAAGTAAATGGCGCGCAAAAGTAGGCAGCACTTTTTTTTTGAAATTTTTATCAAGTAGCAGTTGGCGCCAAGAATCGAAGTGCGGCAGTTGCCAAATCCAACACTTTTTCAGTTCTTGATAAGAACGTTACTATAGTCAAGAAAACAGGCAACAAATTCTACAAGCAAGTAAAATAAATATTTATTTTATAAATAAATATGTAAATTCCATTTTTGCGACGCTTAAAAGTAGGCATTAGTGCAATATTGAATTTAAGTGAAATTGCAGACAAGAATTATTAGGTTATGCAAACTTTGAAGAGTAACTAAATTATTTGTTAAGAACAATTGAAATTCTTAAAACTGATATTGGCTAGATTTTTAGTTTTTTTATTTTTTATTTAGAGCTTCAAACTCGACGAAACGGAATATTTCTACTAAATAATATTCGCGATGATTAAATTTAGTGGTTAGTTTTGAAAACAACATCCACGTCTTCCAGAGATTTCTTTTGTTTATTTATAATTTTCATGCACTCGCAACTATGATCCAGTTCTGGTCTAGACAAAGCTGAAAACCTTTTGAAGCGTTTCATAGCTGATAAGAGTGGGCACATAACATTTATTGCAAGTGGGAGCTGATAAGCTGATTAAGAAGAGTTCAAAGCGCTCTACGACGTAAAACTAGCCCAGGACAAAGACAAAGAACCAACAAATTGAAAAGTAATAATCAATAAACAAGAACGCAAGACAAATATGCACATACATATGTATGTGAATGTAAATACGAATGAATAATGAGTCAGCATTGGAGCGCTTAGTGTCAATTGTTAAGAGTTGAATGTGTTGGTCGAATTGAATTGGCTGGCTATGCGTGTGGCTTATCATCGATCGATGCCAGGCACAAGCCGGAACGCGCGCTTATCAATGACTGGATGGTCTAACGGTACTGCCAGGCCAGGCCACTGATAAAGAGATTTATGTCGGCATCTCATGTGACGGCTCAACTATATTGAGTCTGTCATGTGAGCCGGCATGTAATCAGCTTGACTGCAACATTAATTGCAATAATAATAATAGTAAAATTAATAAAATGAACCATTATTATTAGTGGCAAATGAGTCAACGGTCAGAAATGCATTGAAACAAAAATAAAGCGGAAGAATGTCTCCAAAAACCTAAGTAACAAAGGCATTAATCATACAACCTGCAGTTGACACCTGTTACGAACACAGTTGCTTCTAAATTCGAGCACCTTCTTTTCTTTCCTCCATTCTCGGATTACTAAATTCCAACTTCCTCTGTTGCCAGCGCTCGTCACCGCATAACACATTCCATGTCTATTCCCTATTCTTTTTCAATGAACTGTTTAATTTTGCATTACTTACCTTGAAGGTGTGCCACTCCTCTTTGATAACATCAGCAAAGGAAACGGCCTGAGCCACAGCCACCAGGGCCAATAGAGCGTAAAGAGTGCGCATTTTAGCTGAAATTAAAAATGAAAATCAGTTAACATATTTAAACATTTCTAATTGAGCTGAGCTTTCAAACTTAACGTCTACTCGTCACGTGATGAGCTTTTTACAAACCTATCAGTGAGCTAGAGATGAGTAATCACAACTGTGACTGAGTCACTGTGAACATTCGTACTGTGACCAGTTGTACATCAAGCTTATATCTCATTACATTTCCTTAAAATTATTATTAAATGGAATTCACATGCACTTTCGTTTTCCATGAATAGCAAGAAAATTTGTCTACGTAAAAATAAAATTGTATTTCAAATGATCAAAAAGTTTACTTTTATTTTTAAATTATAAATTTGAGCTGTCAATTTAATTAAATCACGGGAAGCCATCAGCACCGGTAACAGTGATTGTTAAGTATCAATAATGTGCATTTTTGGCCCACACCCACACACATACATACATACATACATATACACACGAGAAAGAGAGAGAAACAGCAAGCTTCACAGCTATTGTACTAACAAACAAGTATGGACAGAGCTGAATTTCATCAGAAATAAAAAACAAACAAAAACAACAACAATAATAATAAATATCAAGGGAGTGCAATGATAAATTTGCAGAGTTGGCATTTTTTGTCGATAACATGATCCATAAACATCAGCCGCAGGCACCAGATGCTCTGTGGGGGCGGATTTGCTTACAGAGCAGATAGAGAAAATAAGTAAACGACAGCAATGAGAATTCCATCGAATTCGCTGAAACCGAATGCGAATTCACAGTTTAGTTTTTGCTCACACACACAAAAACATTTGCCGTTATCTTATCGGCCATTCGCCTTTGTATTTGTTTTGTGCGTTTTATATTATTATTATTTTCTATAGCACTAGACATACAAATTGTGGCAAGGTTGAGGGCAGAAACTGGTTTTGCAGTCTGTCCGCCAGGTGAATTAGCAAACACACAAATGCTCCGAAAAAATAGGGTAAAGAAAGAAAAAAAAGAGATAAGATAGACGGAAAATAGGCCACAGCAAAACGTGAAGCAACAGCTGAAAACAAAATGCGCAAAAGCAGCAGCAGCAGCAACAACAAAATGTTGGCAACGCAATAAATAAAGACGCCAAAGGGTTAATCAGATAAAAGAAATGCAATAGGCAGAATAAGAATAGAAGAGATGCTGCTGGAACATGCCAGACAAAGACGAAAGTTGGGAAATTAACAAACAATGGCGACATTATTCGTCTTCATGCTTATGAAAATAAGTGCGTCATGCATTTGTTTTAACAAATAAACAAAAGGTTTTTTTTTAAATACAGAAATGGAAATACGAACACATTGACAATGATTATGCGGAAATAAATTGTGTTCTTACCACTTGCGTTGGATGACAAACAATTCGCGATTTATTGCGTTTTAAGTTTCGCGTTTGAACAAACTGCTAGCTTCAGATCTAATTTAATGAGTATATAAAGCTTTTTAAAATTAAAAGTTACTAATTCCTTGCGAGCTCCTCACTCGAACACTTTTCGGTTTTAAATAAATTCAGATGCGTTTTGTTGTTGCGAAGAAATCTCACACACATATATATTAACTTTGATGCGTTATGGCCACACTGCTAATCATACTGAGGCTGCCAGACTGTTGAAATGATTTGTACCCTTAATGTGCAAAATATTATTGTCTATAAACCTGTAAATTAGTTAGTAAGTCCAACATACAAAGTAAAATTCGTTCGTTCATACAACAAAAAATTGCAATATTATAAAATAATAATTTACAATAATAAATAAAAATAAAATCAACAATGATCGTAGAAATTTGGGAAAATTCACATCAATGGAAATTAGGTACTTTTATGTGACAGCTTTAACTTTTGAAATGCGTAAAATATGTTTTACTCAAAGGGAGCTGTTATAACAATGTCATTGACATTGTCAGCTCTAGGTTTAATATCGAGCTGCTCCCATCACTAGCAAAAGGTGTCAAAAACTGCTCGTCATCCGCAGAGCAGGCGATTTTTCTTTAAAGAATTACCAAATTTGTATTTATTCCCACACATTATATATCCAGTGAGTGTGCGAAAAGCAGTAGAGCCGAAACCAACTTAACGCCCAATACAATTGCAGCTTTCGAGAAGTGCCCGCATAATGTTTGGCAGGCAAAGCGGTTTGGGCAGCTCCAATAGCTCCAATCTTGTGGAATTTCGTGCTGGACGCATGAATATGGTTGGCAAAATGGTTCATCCAGATGCTCGCAAGGGCCTCGTCTACATGACCCAGAGCGACGACGGCTTGATGCACTTCTGCTGGAAGGATCGCACCAGTGGCAAGATCGAGGACGATCTCATCGTCTTCCCTGACGACTTCGAGTACAAGCGCGTGGATCAATGCAAATCGGGTCGCGTCTATGTCCTGAAATTCAAGTCCAGCTCCCGTCGCATGTTCTTCTGGATGCAGGAGCCCAAAACCGACAAAGACGACGAGCACTGCCGTCGCATCAACGAGCTGCTCAACAATCCGCCCTCCGCCCACCAGCGTGGCGGCGGTGGCAGCGGCAGCGAGGGCACCGACTTGCAGTACATGCTGAACAATATGTCGCAGCAGCAGCTGATGCAGCTGTTCGGCGGAGTTGGCCAAATGGGTGGACTTAGCTCGCTGCTCGGTCAAATGAAGTAAGTACAAATCGGATAACTGAAAATAAATACTTATTCATAATATATATAGTATGTACATATGTGAGCAGCTAGGCAGCTTTAAGAAACAGGGCAAGTGAATCGGTACATTTAAGACAGTGGAAACGGGACACACTCTATCATTCAAAAACAAAATGGAAACGGTACAAAACGTCGCGACGTTTGAGACAGTGGGAGCTGCAAAAAAATCTAGAAAGTCTGCAATATAAAGTACATATATTAAATTTGTTATATATAGGAGGAAGGGTGGAAGGATTTTATATATAGAAAATTTACATATATTGGACCACATATACATATATGAACGTAAAAACGTTAGTGTATCGCATCAAATTATGCATTCGAGTATATATGTATGTATAGAGAATCGGAAAACAGGTTATAATTATAATAATTTTATGATTATTATGAAATATGTAAAAGTTTACCTTCTAAATCAATCTTCCAGAAAGTGTTTCTCTGTATATATTGTATAAGTTATATTATTAATTAGCTTACATGATTGGCTCTTAACGTCTGGGCATAGCAATTTACGAGCAGTTGGACAAGTAATAACGCAGAAGATTGTTCATCAATACACACTTGGCTGAACTATTTTGTTTTTAATGGAACAAATACAACTTAATTAAACTATCTTAATTAAGATAGAGTATATAGAGATATTCTCGATGTCCTAAGAAATACGCAGTATAATTCCTGCAAAGATGTACTAGAGTCGCGAACCATACCCGTTGTATAGGTCAAGTTATCATTTCGTTTTCCAATTATCGACCCTTTATTAAGATAAACTATGGAAAACGTAAATTGGATGTATTTATGTTTGTCGACAATCTACTATATACTATATATCGTTTATTATTAATTTCCATATAATTTATAATAATATAAGTAATATATATGATATATAAATGCTATGGATTATATTCCTTATAGTTGTATTATCATAAGTCCATATGAAAATTGACTAGGTACTGAATCCCATCTATAATCATATTGGTTCTTTTTCTCTTTGCAGCTCTCGCACGCCCTCGTCTCGCACGGCAGTGTCTTCGGGAGGTGGTGGGAGCGGCAGTGCCGGCCTGCAGACACCGGAGAACGTGAATGTGCCGCGCACAGTGTCCGCGCCAAGCAAGCCGAGCAAGTCGGGTGGAAATCGGAGCACCAGCAACAGTGCCGGCAGTGCTCAGAGCGATGCAGCTGGAGGCAGTGGAGGAGGGGTCGTAGGCGGCAGCTTGGCTGTCGATGCGGATGGATCCGGTAAGAAAAATGCGACAAATGCGACAGCAGCAGCAACAGCCAGCGGAGCTTATGCGAATCCATTCCAAGCCTATTTATCCAATCTCTCCCCTGAACATGGCGCAGGTCGTTCCCTAAATATCGACCTCTCGACCGCACTGTCCGGCGCCGAGGCGATTAATCAGCTGATTTCGGATCCGGAGCGTGTGAAATCGCTGATTGTGCATTTGCCGGAATCTGAAGATGCCGATGAGGATCGCAAGCAACAGATCAAGGATCACATCAGCTCCCCACAATTCCAACAGGCGCTCGCCCAGTTCTCCAACGCCCTCCAATCGGCTCAGCTGGGACCCGTGGTCAAGCAGTTCGAGCTGTCCCATGATGCAGTCGCTGCTGCCTACTCGGGCAATCTGGAGGAGTTCGTGCGTGCCTTAGAGAAGAGTTTGCCAGCGGGCGCAACTATGGCGGCCAACGATGCCACACCCACAGCCGCCTCCAAGGACACTTCCGCTGCTGAGAAGAAGGGCGAGGCAGAAGAGACTGCCGCCGCTCCAGCAGCTGCCGCCTCGGCCGACAAACCGGATGAGAAGCAGAAATAGCGCGCACAATACATAGATACATATATACACATATAGTCCACACACAGATATCTAATATACCTTCTATATAGGGCAGGCAAACCCACAAACACACACACACACACACAAAATGGAGACGCGATTAATCGTAATTCCCGAATTTGAAAAAATTCTACCCGAATCAATATCTTAATATTTTGCATATTTAATCAAGTTTTCGGTTCTAAAATAAATTGGCCATGCAAATGTTGCTATATACGCATTAAATACTATCTGAGTACAGTAAGGATTCGCTGAAACCAACGACGACTTTCATAAGTAAGTACGAACAAAAAGTCTTACTTACTAACATGCTCATTAGGTAGAATTATTGGTCTATAGTCCTGAGAGCGAGCCAAACTCTAAGAAAATATAGTTAAATAGAGATAAATTATTGATAAATAAATTTGTCTATTCATGGAAGAAATCTCTATTCGATAAAAGTTGTTTCCGTAGTACAGTTAAAAATTTTGATTAAGCAGCTGAGCCACCAGGTTTGTAAGCACAGTGTAATGTGGCTTGATTAAAGAAACGCAACTGCAGAGAGCTGAAAAATATTCGAAAATGATGCTCAAGAGAAAGCAATAGGCTACAGTTACGTACACCACCTTTTTTTTTCATCCGTATATTCAATATTTTATATAAATGTTGTAATATTCTACAGGTAATATTTCCTGAAATTATTAATCATTAGCCAGCTGTGAGTTACGTCGAGTAGGGTCTGTATGCGCCTTAAAGCGGCAAGTGCTGCCAGTCTGTTGCTAGAAAGAACCGTTAATCCGAAGTTGCACTTGACTTGTGTTATGATTATTTAGCGCACATACGCATACAAATGGCACGCACTGTGCTAGAGTGGCGCTCTCTCTTTCGCTGCACTCACGCGCCGTCGCTCTCTCGGCAAGCGCACACAGATACACACAAACACAACGAAAAGAGTGTGTGTGCATGGTTTGCGAATACTTGGCGCAGATATGTGTATTTATTCAACTTCAAACGGGCAAACCGCGCGTTCGCTAAATCGCTTGATTTTGATTTCGTATTTTGATCTCGGCAAAAAATATAAAAGCACAACAAACACTCGGTTTTACTGTGCAACTGTATGTGTAAAAAGTGCTGTATAGCGGTTAAATTTAAAAAATAGTTAAAACACGAAAATTTTGTTGCTGTTTTGCGTCGTAAGTTGTTGTTCTCTTGCTGCTTTCATTTTGCAGCAAGCTGCTTCTGCTGCTGCTGTTGCCACACTCACATATGTGTTGATGTGTGAGTGTGTGTGTAGTTTTGTTTTATATTTTTTTCAATGCATGACTGCGCGCCGCATTGTTGAGAAAAGCTTTTTCCTCGACTGTATGGCATAAAAGTTAGCGCGTTGCCGCAATGACAAATACAACAACACAACTACAAAAAAGAAAAGAAATAACAACAATTAGCAGCAGCGGCAGAGCGGTGAGCCAGTTGCGCTGGTATTGGTGAGAAGCGAGCGAACGTCGTCAACGTCAAAATCTTTGGCTCGCTCGCACACACACACTCGCACATAAAAGCTTGCAGAGAATTATATGAACAAACGTCAGCGGCTGCAAAAAACTGTTGTTAAGACAAATAAACAAATAAGAACAAAAAATACAAATAAATAAGAAAAAATAATTTCGCAAGTTTGTTGCCGATGTGAGAATGTGTGCGTAAACGACAGAGAGAGGGACAGAGAAAGAGAGCAAAAGTTACTTTATCCCGGTAACGATCTGGCAACACCAACAACAAAAACAGCAGCAAAAGAAATTGCGTTGCGGCAATGGCAACAATATTCAGAAATAAGCTCTAAAATACTCACGTCACAAATTTAATCAACCAAACAGCAATAAACATTAAAGTAACTATAATTAATACGACCAAATAAAAAAAACAAACAGAAACAAAAACAAAAAAAAAAAAATTTAACGGAATTTTGTGAAGATCTCAATCCAGGCAATCAACTAATTTTTAATGTGTAACAATTTTGAAACAAGCATATTAACAACATTAACAACATCAGAAGCAGCAGCGAATCGAAAAAAATCAGCAACGAAGATAAAACACCAAATTGAAGAACAGCGAAAGACTTGTCGCTGATAGGCAAACCCATAAAGCGCCGCATCAGCTGCAATTCAGCGATAAGGTGAGCTGATAGTGTGTGTGAGGGTGTGGGCGTGTATGGGTGGCTACGTCAAGAGACTTGCGTTTGCCTGCATGTTCCAGAACAGCTGCAGTAATTTCTGCACGCCCACGCGACTGCAGCTCGCGCGCCATTTTAGCTAAAAGTTGCTCAAGGAACTTATATATATGTATTGTCTCGATTTGGATGTGTGTGTTATGCTGTGATGGCGCCTGAGCATATGCTACGCCTGTTCGGCTAGTGCGAAAGCTATGTGCGAGCGAGACCACCAGCTGTGCCGAGAGAGCCAGTTTGTGTTTATGTTTTGGTAGAAAGGTCACACGAACGATTTTCTTCGTTTTTACTGCTACTAGTGCAGCAATGCACGTGTGTGTGTAGGTGCTCATGTTTTGTATATTCCAATAAAATTGATTGAAGGACACAACTGCCCAAAATGACGGCAGTATAGGTATCTATTGCATTTTATTCTACAAGTAGAGGGTTGCCACTGTGTTCTATGAGCACTTTCACTGCCAACTGCCAACAGTAGCCCCAACCACAAGTCTGGGTTATGCAAACAGGCGGCGTCCTACGCTAATTTAATGATTTAGGGGGTGGTGCTAATGGGGTATTTAGACACGAGACAATTTCCAATATGGCCGTCATGGCGAAAACCCACGCACAACATTTTCGGCAAATCAATTTGAAGACGAAATCTAAAGCTTTTTCTGACATTGAACTTGAATGGCGACATGTATGCATGTACATATATATACATACATATACATATATAAGGCTTACACTAAAAAGTACACACACACGTTACAGAAGTGAGTGCTGTAACAGCTTTCTCCAAATTATGCAGGCTGCATCTCAACAGTTTGTTGTTTTTATCTGCAGCAATTCCAATCGATATGCATTGTTCACACATACACACACACATATATATATATATATATGCACAGATATGATTCACCCGCCATTTTAAAAGTTCAACTCGAAGCTTTAGCTTTTGCATACGTGAGCGAGTAGTGCATTTTTATTTTGCCTTTTGAAGGGGGCGCTGGAAATTTTCAGTTGCCACTTACACTATTATCTATCTCCCTCTCCCTCTGAGTACTCTCTGAACTTGTGTTTGTGTGGCAAAAAGAAACTGCAAACGGCAAAATGAAAGTGAAATTTGTGTGTTTTTCTTCGTTTCTTGCGTCTTCTTCTTTGCCTTTGGTCTATTTATTGCAAGGCAAACACCTGTTTAACCCTTAAGCACTGCCACAACATGCAAATAAAACGCAATCTCTATGTGAGTCTGTGCGCACTCCTCTTCAAGGGTTTTCTCTTTATTAACTAAAAAGGGCTATACTTATGGCACTGTGACCAGTTTTCGGCTTTATTCAGATTGACCTCTTTCACCCAGGTCCAATTGTATGAGTTTCCCATTATGTGTGGCACTTTGTTCAATTATATTCAGCAGCCTCTTTACCCTCCTCTTCTTCGACAGCTTCCATTCTTGCGAAGCGCAATCAATGCAATTATAAGGCTGGGCCCTGTGTCTTTTTCTGTCTCCCTCGATCTCCCAGTCCGCTCCTTTTTCTCCTGTTTGCCTTCAACTCCTTCTGCAGCGACTGTCCCAACTTTTTATTTTCGGCTGACTGCAACCATAGCAGATGATTTTCCGGTTTAGAAAAGCAAAAGCTGCTAAAAAAGGCGAACAATCAAGAGAGAAAGAGAGACAGAAAGAAAGAAAGACACTATGTCGAATATGAAATACTCTTACATTTTATAGAAGTATATGCATTTAATTAATATATGCCTTTATATGCATGGCGACTTTCAATTTGAATTTGAATAATAGTTTAAAAAAAGACAATATATATGTACATACATACATAAATGTATATACATATTGAAAATTCGGAAATATTTTGTCACTTATGTCCTATTTACTATGTCATCAGACTAGATAGGCACAAAAATTGAGATATCCAGACTGAGAACACAGCCTATTTCGAATTAAGCTAATGAGATTCTTAAAAATTTTAGTTGACTTCGTAAAACCGTTGTACCACACGCATATCAAGTAAATAATAAAGAATATAATATAGAGACATCTGATTAAATTCGATTATATAAGATAGGAAAATAGTGTGCCTAGAATGGTTTTAAGTGAATTTCATATCAAACTTGTATCATTCAATTCAACATAGAGTTCATCAACATTGCTTCGATCTAGATTAGTTTATATAAGATAAGATATTAAAATGCCTAGAATAACTTTAGTAATCTCATGAGATAAAGGGAAGAGAAGGCTCTATTAAACATCCGCTCCTTAAATACTTATTTATATCCCAGATGTGTTTTAGTGAGTGTTACATTTTGCCCTTCGAAGTGGCGCATACCCCTTGCAAGTGCATGATATGCTGTTGCTCAAAACTGGTTTGTACTACCAACAGGCAACAGGCTCTGAAGTTGAATCGCCGACTGGTTGACTCCCGAGTTGTCAGGCCCAGCGCCCCAATGCCCGTACCCAAACCCATGCCCTTTTTTAGGGGCAGTCGTGCAAAGCAAAGACAATGGAGTGGAGTGTTTTACATGATAAAGCTTAAATATTTTTAATGTTGGCTCACAAATCAGAAATCAACGGGCTTGATGGTGATAAAGCGAGACAAAATGAATGCCACCAAAATTGTGGCACAAACGAAACAAAAGGCGAACGTGTAGAAGCTCTCCTCCGTGAAGATATCGGTGAAAGCGGGTATGTCCTGATAGATCTGCTCAATGACAGCCAGCGTGCCCTTGTGCTTCCGCGCCATGATGTGGCTGGGGATCTAGGGTCTCTGGGGTGTCTTTGGTCACAGATAGAATTTACTTCTTTTTGATGGCCTTCTTTCCACCGGCGCCGCCGCCCAGCTTCTGTTTCTCTGCCTTCGTCAGAACCTTCTTGACAATATCCTCTGGCGGCGCTAATGTGGAGACGTGCTTATTCAGAAGCTGCAGCAATTCCAGGGTATTAAGATTGTCGCTATTGAAGCGAATCTCCTTCACTTTGGCTTGCTCTGTAAATAAATATAACAGACTCATGTGAATATTGAATGATTGATTAGTTTAGTTAGAGATCTTACCTTGTGCCGAGTCGATGAGCGAAAATTTAATGAAAGCTGGAGAACGATCGCAGACTATATCCGGCTTAACAATACACTTTGGATTCGACTGCGAAACTTTGGGCGTGGAAAGCAGGAAGAGAAATTCGCTGTAAAGTAAGGGAATATTAAATTACATTAAGAATATGCACATAAGAGCTGAAAAGGAAAGAAATAGATATTGAACATATATATATCTGTATTAGCGATATGCGAAACTCTATACTCTCAATTTATTCAGCGACACCATTTCCTAAATGCATTTATTTATCAGTATTTAGTATCAATTTTGTCTTGCCTATCCATTAATTTATTTAATGTACGAATTTCCCCATATAATCCCATTATTATGACACTCGAACATATATCATGTCATTATTTTTCATATTTGGACATTTAATTGATTTTTCCCAGTGACTTTCCATTAGTTAGCGCTAGTCGCTGTATATATTAATTTCTCATATTGAATACTTTGTACTGCCTTTATATACTTTTAATATAGATATATTTATTTTAAGCCGACAGTCAATTTCTTCACTAATTTGGTATAATATTATTCACATTTCCTGCCAGCTGTCTCTGTCTCTGTGCGGATAGAGGGAAGAACGCCTCAAACTGACGCCGACACCGACTAAGATGTCAACGGAGCGGGAGCTGGCTGGCGGACCAGCCCAGCTCCATACGCTGCCGTTTCCCCCAGATCTGGGCACCTCATTGCAACTGAACACAGCGGTGGGCATTATTGGCAAGGTTTATGGTAAGTGGCAGAACGAACTGGTGCGCCACACAGTGGTCACTTTTATGTATTGTTTCGTTAAATTTTATGTGTCCTGATTTGGTGCACTTTGTCTACCTTATTTGATATATATTTTTATTTTTTACTATTGTCGAGAACGCACTTTTGTTTCGTGAAAATCTTTTACCATATGCGATGCAATGCGCATGTTTCATAATCGATAAATTGTGGGTGCTGGGAAAGCGATTTTCCAACCCTATCAACCCCCCATTTTCCCACCCACTCACTCATTCTTTCTTTCCTTCTCGCTTACCGTGTGGCTTTTACATTTTCGGCAAAAGGATCGAACTGCACTGTAATGCGTTTGACGCCTTTTAGATTAACGCTTTTTAGTTGCTTGCCTATGGCTGACACAATGCCGCCCGAGCGGCGCAGTGTGCCGCTAAATGGTATTGACATTTCAATGCAAATCAACTAGCAAATATGAAAACAAGCGCAATTGGTTTTATAACAACACACACGGCGCTGCCAATAGCCAGAGTTGCCAACTGTACATACTTGGTCGAGTGTGACCACAGTGCAAAGATACTCTTTTTCAACACTTAAAGTTTACCAGCACTGCTGCTGCCATTTTGAGTATAACAGTGCCAATTTGAGTTAAAATGCGACTTGTTTGAAACTGTAATTTATAATAATTTTCTCTGCTGAAGCTATTACATCTTAATAATAATAGTCGATTTCTAAAACCATCATTGCTAGTTTGTTTAAGCTACAGAAAATGCGTTACGCTACACGAGCGAGCGTCAGGAACATGCTGTCATCACACTCACACACAACATCATCCCCCAGCCAAAGTGCTTTGCCCTCATTTAAGTGTGGCTAGCGTGCACAGTATGCGTCTCACTCACACACGTCGCGAGTTAAAAATTTTGTGTTTGCTGCGGGACGTCCAAGTGTGAAAAACTGATGAAAATTGCATATTTTGCATAATGCGCGACGTGAAAAGCTAACAAAAATTGTTAAAATTCCAATACAATAGTCTGGCTAGCGTTTGTGCATAGTTTCTGGCAGCGCATACGTGTTCGGGTGCACAAAAACGACGTCTCGAAAAAATATAACAAATCTTTATATATACGTGTGCACACACATTTTCTGCTGCCCAATCTAAAACGCATACAAAAGCATTTTCTTGCTGTAGAAGCACCTCCGTCGTCGTCGTTTGTCCAGCGGAGCGCCCAGCACACACCTACACACATATATAAAACACCCACACGCGCGTTCATACAACCAAATCGAGATAAAGGAACATAAAGAATAATTGTTCTTAGTTGTAAAAACCAAAATATAAGAGCATTAGAAATACATATGTACATACATATGAATATGTATTTGTATGTATACATATACATACAGACATATACATAAAACGAAAGCTGTGCCTACATTTGTGTTCTTTTCCAATACTTACAATAAACAACAATAAGAATAATATTTAAAGTATAAATATTAATAGTAATAATAATTAACTGAAAGAAGACTCGACAACAACAACATAACGTGTGTCCTGTGTGAAAATAGAAATTTTTACAACAACATACACATACGCCCGCAACAACAAACAAATGCGAAAATCAACCAAACGAATAAAACTACTTTAAAGTGTGATAAGCAAAAGGCTGAAATAAAAAAAAAAAAAGAAACAAAAAAAATAATATTTAGTAGGAACGAAAAGCAACAAAAGAAAACCCAACTAAAAGAACAATCAATTACATTTAAAACACATACACGAAAAAGCAAAAGCAAATAAGCAGAAAACCTTTGTATACATTCTTATATTTCTAAAACAAAACTAGTGCAAAATGTATCCAGTTGGACAACGTAAGTGGCAAATATTGCAATTGCAAGAAAACCGTACAAATCTGCCACATGTTACACACACAGAGTCAGACCCCCTTCCCTCAGTTCGTTGGTCTACTTTGCAAACACACACATACATTTGTCGTCGCCTGTCTTTGCAAACACAACTCTCCAAAGCATAATCAAATTTGAGAATGAATGAATGCGTAAAATGGCCGAGGGCGAGGCACTTGAGACAGTTGTTGAGTAACTGTGAAATGCAACGGCGCTCAAAGTTCCAATAGGCGACTGCATTAAGCTAACAGCATGACGAAGAAGAGCACAATAACGATTGTAGACTTCTGTAGACTTTGGCGCATCAATTGAGGAGAGAGCGATAGAGAGGGCTAGAGATACAGGAACAGCCAGGCGTTTATGTCAAACATGTGCGCGAATTGGGTCAACGACCGCAACGCAATAGTTGAGAGCTATTCCGTTGGGGTTCAAGTGAAGTATTTGTTCATCCTTTCTTCCGTTAGTTCGCTCGCTCGTTCGTTCGTTCGTTCGATTCGTTCAAAGAGGAGTTTCAAAACGGCGCAATTTTGTTTTTGCATTTTGCGTATTAGATTTGAGAGGGACAATTACGTCGAATAGTGTGTCTCGTTGATAGTACAGTGGGGCGCAGCGAATAAAAGAGTTATTTGTTTTAAAGCTTGAATCATGATCATGAATCATGGTGATCTCTACACATACATACATACAAAGACACGAACAAACAAACATGTGGCTGATTTACAATTGATTATTAATTAAACATCATATGTGGATAATGAAGCTGGGAGAAAGCTGTAACTAAAAATATTAATCGCACTCTATATAATATTCAACATTTTTCTTTATCGCCTTCTATTTGTTTGGTCTTCATTTCCCATTACATTTATTTAATCAAACATGATTGGCCATTTGTTTAAATTTTTATTTATTGTGCTTTATGTTCTATTTTAATATTTATAATTTCTTTTTGTTTTATTGATTTCGTTTTTGTTTGATTTTTGACAATTATGATTTTGATTAAATTTTCTTTTTATAGAGTCACAGTGGACCACCTCCTCGCCCACGCGGCCTCAGAGCCCCTCTCAGGCGCAGACTAGCTTCGACACGCTCACATGTAAATTTTTCTCCAACAAAACCAAATTACTAAACTACTAAAACCAAAAATCGAAAAATTGAAAACCAATAACTTGTTTATGTTTATTAAGTTTGCTGTTTGAAGAAAAAACTTACTAAATTCTAGTTAACAAAAAGTCTACACCTTACTAACCCCTCCAAGAAAAAGTCTACACACTAATTTTCATAGTAATGTGCAAAATTTTTACTAACATTTTTCCGTTTCATGTAATGTTTGTTTCTAATTTTTACATTCGTTGAATGCAAAACTTAATGCACAATGGTACTAAAAACGAAAACAAAACCTCGACACAAAATATAAATTGCATACAGCGCGTTTACCGTTATATCGAACGTTGCATAAATTTTATGTTTATTTGTTTTACTCGTGTAGTGCAACTAACTGCATGCGAGTGTTACTCGTAAAGTTCTTTGAGTACCCTTTCAGAAGTTGCTAACAATATAAAATGTATAAAGGTAAAGGTAAATTGTCTGCGTATCTGTTTCCATAATAGGCATCAACTTTGATTAAAACTGATATAGAGATATAGAAATGAGATTGATGTAACGTCAATAATATGTCACAAATATTTTATATTATTTATATATATTACTCGAATAGACACATCCGGCATTTATAAATTATAGCATAGTTGTCGTTTATGCTTTTTTGTTAGCCAAAGCCAACTATCCTGGTATTTTATTAAGAGGAGTTTGTATATTAAGAGTTCGTTTTATGTATATTCCTGATCATAAGTGATTTGCATGTCTCTGCCATTGTATTTGTAAAAGTCTAAGTCAATGTTAATCTTAAATAAATTAATAGGTAAGCAACAGCAGTTCAAAGGACTATTTCAAATATTGTTTAAATTAACAAGAAAGATAAATGAAGATATTCTTCGATTCTCTTAATTATTGGGTTACCCTTCAACAAAATTATATAGATTCTATAGTAATGATTCTTAATAATAGAAACTTTCTGCAAGAGTATTCAAAATTCGGTTAACCGAATGGAAATGTTTCTTAGCTTCTACTTAGCACAATTAATTGCCTAGTTGCTAGAGCGTCGCCTAGTGGTTAATTACTTGCGTTTTTCCTTTATATCTTATTGCTCTTTCTTTCTTTCTCTTGAGCAGAGTTTTCCCTTTGAATCGACTAACTCTAAACTTCTTGCAGCACCGCCAGCCCCCGGTTCATCGGTAAATCCCACCGCTGTGACCAGTCCGAGTGCTCAGAATGTTGCTGCAGGGGGTGCCACGGTTGGTGGTGCCGCGGCTGCGGCTGCTGCTCAAGTGGCGTCTGCATTGGGCACCACGGGCGTCTCGGCGGCGATTGCTGCGGCAGCGGCGTCGCCCACAACGCAGCCAGACATGCCCGTCTTCACGTGCCCGCGACGACCAAATCTGGGAAGGGAGGGCAGG
The DNA here is from genome assembly GCF_001654015.2 of Drosophila navojoa. The sequence continues at coordinate 185,127 of NW_022045940.1, forward strand.
CCAATAGTGCTGCGTGCGAACCACTTTCAGGTGACAATGCCACGCGGCTTCGTGCACCACTATGACATCAACATACAGCCGGACAAGTGTCCGCGCAAGGTGAATCGCGAGATCATCGAGACTATGGTGCAGGCCTACAGCAAGATCTTTGGGGTGCTGAAGCCAGTGTTTGATGGACGCAACAATTTGTACACACGGGATCCCCTGCCCATTGGCAACGAACGACTGGAGCTGGAGGTAACGCTTCCCGGCGAGGGCAAGGACCGCATCTTTCGTGTGACGATTAAGTGGCAGGCGCAAGTGTCGCTCTTCAATCTGGAGGAGGCGCTGGAGGGGCGCACGCGCCAAATACCCTATGATGCTATCTTAGCGCTTGATGTGGTCATGCGGCATTTGCCTAGCATGGCGTATACACCAGTCGGCCGCAGTTTCTTTAGCTCGCCGGACGGCTACTATCATCCCTTGGGCGGCGGTCGAGAAGTCTGGTTTGGTTTCCATCAGAGCGTGCGGCCATCTCAGTGGAAAATGATGCTCAACATTGATGGTGAGTGGAGAGACCAAATAGTATAATTTAAGGCTGCTTAACAAATTGTAATCCTTGTGCCTCAGTTTCGGCTACTGCTTTCTACAAGGCTCAACCTGTCATTGATTTCATGTGCGAGGTTTTGGACATTCGCGACATCAACGAACAGCGCAAACCGCTCACCGATTCGCAGCGCGTTAAGTTCACCAAGGAAATCAAAGGACTCAAAATTGAAATCACGCACTGTGGTCAAATGCGTCGGAAATATCGCGTCTGCAACGTGACCCGACGACCGGCTCAAATGCAATCGTAAGTTGGGCCTGAAGAAAGTAATCCTTAGCAAAAGAATGCTTGGCGAAAGTAAACCTTAGCAAAAGAAAGCGGATTGCTAAAAAGTAATAACCCGTGAGAGTTAAATTTTAGAAAAGCTAAACCAAGGGTAGTTTCAAATCTATCCTCAACTGGTGCTCAAATTCAAAATCTAGATCTTCTACGTCAGGCGGGCTTAGTCCCATAATCTTTTGCGATTCTTGATAAAGCTACTGTAGATTTTTGGACAGAACTGTCCTAAATGTGATTTTTTGATTACTTTCGCCTACCTTCATGATTTGCTGATTAATGTTGGGAAAATCTTTTTAAGGCGGAATCTAACTGCTTTGTTTTCTTAGCTTCCCACTGCAACTGGAGAATGGGCAAACTGTCGAGTGCACTGTGGCCAAGTACTTCTTGGATAAGTATCGCATGAAGCTGCGCTATCCGCACTTGCCCTGCCTGCAGGTGGGTCAGGAGCACAAGCACACCTATCTACCTCTTGAGGTGTGCAACATTGTGGCTGGCCAGCGTTGCATCAAGAAGCTGACCGATATGCAGACGTCGACCATGATCAAAGCGACTGCACGCTCGGCGCCTGATCGTGAGCGCGAGATCAACACGCTGGTGAAGCGTGCGGACTTCAACAATGATCCCTATGTGCAGGAGTTTGGGCTAACCATCTCCAATTCCATGATGGAGGTGCGTGGCCGGGTCTTGCCACCACCAAAGCTTCAGTATGGGGGACGCATGTCGTCGGGGATCACCGGACAACAGCTGTTGCCGCCACAGAATAAGGTGAGCCTGGCATCTCCGAATCAAGGCGTTTGGGACATGCGGGGCAAGCAGTTCTTCACGGGCGTCGAGATCAGAATTTGGGCGATTGCCTGCTTCGCGCCACAGCGCACAGTGCGCGAGGATGCATTGCGGAACTTTACGCTGCAACTACAAAAGATCTCCAATGATGCTGGCATGCCCATCATTGGGCAGCCCTGCTTCTGCAAGTATGCCACGGGGCCGGATCAAGTGGAGCCCATGTTCCGTTATTTGAAGATCACTTTCCCTGGACTGCAGCTGGTGGTTGTCGTCCTGCCGGGCAAGACACCAGTCTATGCCGAGGTCAAACGTGTGGGCGACACGGTCCTTGGCATGGCCACGCAGTGTGTCCAGGCCAAGAACGTGAACAAGACCTCGCCACAGACGCTCTCGAATCTGTGCCTCAAGATCAATGTGAAGCTGGGCGGCATTAACTCGATTCTGGTGCCATCCATACGACCCAAGGTCTTCAACGAGCCCGTCATTTTCCTGGGGGCCGACGTCACCCATCCCCCGGCAGGCGACAACAAGAAACCATCGATAGCCGCTGTGGTTGGCTCAATGGATGCTCATCCATCGCGCTATGCGGCCACGGTGCGTGTGCAACAGCACCGCCAGGAGATCATACAGGAGCTGAGCAGCATGGTGCGGGAATTGTTGATCATGTTCTACAAATCCACCGGCGGCTATAAGCCGCATCGTATCATACTCTACCGCGACGGCGTCTCCGAGGGCCAGTTCCCACACGTGCTGCAGCACGAGCTGACCGCTATACGCGAGGCGTGCATCAAATTGGAGCCGGAATACAGGCCAGGCATTACATTCATTGTCGTTCAGAAGCGCCATCACACGCGACTCTTCTGCGCCGAGAAGCGCGAGCAGAGCGGCAAATCGGGCAATATACCAGCGGGCACCACCGTCGACGTTGGCATCACCCATCCCACAGAGTTTGATTTCTACTTGTGCAGCCATCAGGGCATCCAGGGCACCAGTCGTCCCTCTCACTACCATGTGCTCTGGGACGATAATCACTTTGATTCCGATGAGCTGCAATGCCTTACCTATCAGCTGTGCCACACCTATGTCCGTTGCACGCGTTCTGTGAGCATCCCAGCGCCAGCCTACTACGCCCATCTGGTTGCCTTCCGGGCCAGGTAATTATTACTTATACAAGTCAAATAATAATATTTTTATCAAATACCGTTCGCCCACAGATACCATCTGGTTGAAAAGGAGCACGATTCCGGCGAGGGATCACATCAAAGCGGCTCATCCGAAGATCGTACGCCCGGGGCCATGGCACGCGCCATAACGGTTCATGCTGACACGAAGAAGGTCATGTACTTTGCCTAAGCAGTTTAAAGGAAGAGCAAAACCAAAACCACAACAAAAAGAACAACAACACAACAGCAACACCAACATCAACAACAAGGAGCACTGAAATTTCGAACACTAATTCGAATAAGCAAAACATGAAGAAAATATGTACGAAAGCCAAGTCGAAATCATTAGAGGATGATTTCAAAATGATGTTTTTATATATTTAAGTTAAAGGAAAGCCAATACATTAGCTTTTAGGCTACACACACACACATACACACAAATACACAATCAATACCCACACGCCAAAATCGTAGGGATTAGATAAAGCAAAAGTGAATCGAATGTTTATGCACAAGCAGGCGCAACAAATGTGAATGAGAATTCTCAAAAAAAAAAAAAAAAAAAATGTATAATAAAAAGCGTAGCGAAACAAACTAAAGGGAACAAACGAAAGTCAAATCTAACAACAACAACAACAGCTGAAGCGACAACACACATTTGCGATGAACTTTTGTAATAGAATTAATTATATTTTTACACAAAAAGAAGAAAAAAAACAAAAACAAAGTTTAAAAAATGTGCAGACAAACAAAGTGCAGACAACCAAAGGTTTTTTAGTATATCAAAACATGAAAAAAGTTGCTGATTCAAACACAAACACACGACACACACACACAACACCTTACAACAACAACTCGGAATTCTCTGTACTGTGAACGAAGACCACCAACAAAAGCTTAAAAACTTAAAAATAATATAACAAAAAATGACAAATTAACAACAATACGACAAGCATTAAAGAGAGTGTAATAATTAGCCATAACAAGTAAGTGAAGGGAAAGATCAATCGAACTCAAAAAGTCCAGAATTATTAAAGGGCTAGCTTTTAGTAGAATTAAGAGCGGAACTACCAAAACAAAAAAACAACAAAAACAAAATTCGAAGTGAAAGCAAACAACCAACATATTAAACGAAAACTCCAATTTCAACAAGGGACAAACTTTTGGTCAAAACAATGGCTAATTATATAGTATGTATATAAATGAGTACATATATATTTAGGCAACTTTATTGTAAGTGTATAAACACACAAAATCAAATAATACTTAATCAAGTTTTCGTTTGAAGACCGAAAGAAATCAATGCTAAAAGTCAAAATTTGCTGTCTTTAGTTAACAGCAAGTTAATAATTTAAGCTTATGTTTTGTATAAATACACGCATACATATACACAATCAACACACATATATACACAATCAACACACACACACACACAATATAAACACGGCATATCAAATCCCAATGTCCAACTAATTTATGTACCTCTTATTAGCTCAACTTAAGTTTCATAATTTAAAAGAAAAAACATTGTTAATTCTATTTAATGGAGTCTTAAGCAGATTACGTGGTGTACGGGTAAACAATTAATATGCTAAACATATTCAATGCTCTATATAAATATATATATATGAACATATATATATATATATATATATATATATTCCATACTTTCTTAACATAATTTTGCCGCTGCATCCCTTAACTCATAGGGCATATTTAGTTTTAGTTTTAGTTTTTACATATACATTTGCCAATTTTACAAATCTAACAAAATACCATATGCATATATATATATAGATTGAGTTATATATATGTACTCTTATGGAAGACACAGTTCAAGTTAACATTATGCTGATTTGTTCTATTATGGAACCAAAAAAGAAAAAAAAAAAAAAACAAAGCAAAAAAAAAAAAAAGAAAACAAAATGCAATGCAACCCATTTATTTATAACAATAATTATTTTGGACAATTTTGTTTCAGATTTCAATTTTCTATTAGAATATTTTTTAAATCAATTTTTATTTTCTTTTTTTTTTTTGAACAAAGCCTGTTTAAATGTGTCATTACACACACACACACACAGACACACACACACACACATACAGACACAGAAACATATTTACATACATAAAATATATGTGAGCATTATAAAATACATAAATTATAAACATGTTTAAGTGAAACAATTTTCTATTACAAATTAATTTTTTAATTCAAACGAAAACAAAAACAAAACAACGTGTGCAAAATAAGTGAATTTGCAACAAATTTGTTTCTTTTTAAATGTATTTTTTATTATAAGCAAAATATTAATTATTTAGCATGTTTTAACACAAGGGATTAAATTTGTACGTTTATTTCTTAACAACAAAGAGAAAGAAAAAACCTTAAACAAATCAATTATAATTTTAAGCACATCCAAAAGCAACAATGTAAACGAAACAATGCAAACAAAACGAGAAAAATCTGCGGGGTCTCTTTAAGTTTTAGGGTCTCTCAACATTAAAACCCCCAACAACAATTTTACAAATTACCAATTACATTTTTATGTACTTTAAGCTAAAACAAAAAAACAAAAAACAGTAAAAAAAAAAAAAAAACAATTTATGTGCCGACAATGAATGTATCCTTGTAATTGTAACTTGTACTTGTAAAACACATAGAAGTAGAAGAGGCACGACATTTATTGAGCAAAGTCTAAAGCTTTAACATACATACATATATATCTGTATCTATATCTGTATCTCTAAATCTAACTATATGCGCAGATTCAAACAAAAATCCGTTGACATTTGTAATGAAGGCAAGAACACAATTTTGGCTGCGTAACTTATCAAAATACAAAAACTATATATAGTCATCTGATCCAAATACAAAAAAAAAAGAAAAAATAAGATTTATAGTATATTTTCCACACACACACATAAACACATTTCATGGTTTCTTCAAATGTCGTGCAGCTAAAAACAATGAGCATTATAGCAATATCTCATATGCTACCTATATGTATGTATTTTTATATATAGCGTACAGTGAGATTTCCATGCATAATATAGTGTCTATTAAAACCCAACCGCAAAGCCGACTATAATGTTTCTCTCACTTTCTATGTGTCGACATTTAATTGAGCTTTAAAATACAAAACAAAAAATGAAAAAAACAATTAATAATACTTATAAATGTGCCGTTTATGCAAAACTCAATGATAAAATTAACAAAATATTAGCAACTAAGTAAACACACACAATATATAAATGTCTACAATAATATACAACTATATATGCATACATATGTATGTATACATGGATATATATATGTATTCTAAATAGAACTCAATCGAAGCTAGAACAGCAATTGCACAACTCTTCCTAAAGGAAATAAAAATTTATGCCACAATTAACAAAAGAAAAAAAGAAGGACTAACTCCAAAGCAATTATATATATATATATATATATATATATATATAT